>JADRCD010177465.1:52223-62734 GCA_019843815.1 Montemys delectorum
CATCATCATCATCATCATCATCATCATCATCATCATCATCATCATCACCACCACCACCTGATCAGTGAATGGATACATTTAGTAACTTAGCAACTCTCAAACCACACTCTGTCCTCCCACCTGAACTGTCATCAAACCCCACATGTTGTCCTCACTCCTTTACTAAAAATGTCCAGGCAGATATTTTAACTCTTTCTGAATCTAATAAAATGTGAGCAGGCAGCTAAGGACCCAAAGCCGAGTTATCAACACTGCATCTTAGAATTATCTATGCTGTTGAATGTAGTGCCATATGCTGTCATTTTTCGAGGGTACAAACAGCCCTAGGACTAATCAGAACACATCAATCAGTGTTTTTCGTGGTTACTGAGAAACATGTTAATAACTTACTACTTGTGATCAAATTGATTTTTTCTTGGAAATTAATTAAAGAACTACAGAATATAGAAAATCATTCAATATCAATATGGGGATATAAGCTTAACCCCTAAAATCCCTACTTACATGTGTGATCATAAGTACTCATAGAGAATTCTATCTTGCGTCGTATTTTGGAGGGTATAATAAAAAAGGGTTAGCAAACAACAAGGTAGTAGGAGACAGGAAACTAATGAGGACCTTAGAGATTAGTATAGAAGTCTGAATGTTAGCCATGAAGTAGCTCAAAGATGCTCATAAGCAAGACCCTTTATCTTTACTACTAATGTTTTCTTGCAACTAGAGTAGAAGGTTTAGACTCTGAAAGATGATGTCCCACACTAGGTATGGGACTCACATCTGTTCTATGCAGGCACCTGGAGACTGCACATATGGGGCTGCTTTAAGTCAAAAAGATCTGCAAGGCTGGGCAATCACTTGTGCTGTCATACTCACAGACTCGCTTAGAGTTATGACTCTTCAGGCAGAAAATCTGCCACTGCTGAAGGTTGGAGTGAGGTGAGACACTCTCCAAAGAACTTAGTCCTTGGAATCCTAGCATTGTGTGAGGAGAGGCTGCAGGGCTTTGGAGTATTTTCCTTGCTCAGTTCATTTCTTTGTTTGTTTTAAATTTATCTTGAGGGTTTTTGAGTTTGTGAGAAACCAGAGGTCAAAGTCAAGAATGTGGGGTCTTATAAGCATCCATTTCCACTGCTTATATTTCACCTAATGATTTTATAACATCTAGTAATTTATATGTGTGCATGTGTGTTTGTGTGTGCATAAGAAATATGTGAACTGACAGAGCAGTGGAGGACATTTCTGTCAGTAAAAGTGACTGTTTAAAATCAAGGGTGTTATGCCAGGAGACAGTAAAGTGACTCCCTTGTAGGTAGAAGTATTTTGGCACAGTGTGGAGAGTGCCGTGGCAAGAATGCTACTGATACAACCCAAAGAATGACAGATTTGACCAATGATTCTTGGTCGCAAAGTATGAAAGCTCTAGAATACAAGGGGGGAAGCAAGTAACAGTTACACACGAGATGTCATCGCCGTACCTCTCCCTGCAGAGGATGCATAGGGAGGAGGTGGCATGATGTGTAGACAAAACAACTTTATGCCTTTAGTCTATAGCCGGTCAGTTCAAAATGGTTCCATTAATGTGGCTACCTTCCTGCCATCCACACAGAAACCACATGACGCATGCTGACACTCACTTTCTTCTTAGTATTGTGTTGTCGATTACAACCACTGATAATATTTTAAAGCAATCTTCTACATTAAGTCACTTTCCCTAATGGCGGTCACATTTTTCTTTATCCTTATATGCACATCCCCAGGTAGAGTGACCATCACGAAGTAACTACTAAACAAATGCTTACACAGTGAAACTCTAGTTCCCTTGATCATTATACAGACATCAGGGTTTTTTTTTTTTTCCTCTGTTATACTGTAAGTCGAATGACTAAAATCTATATCATTGGTAGTTACTGTGAGAGGCATAACATGGACTTGGTTTGCTTATTTGTGGGTCTACTCCTATCAGAAAAACTGGTACCCAGGCAGGATTGCAAATCTACATCATTGGGCAGCACAGAGTTAGCATAGCTAAGAACGTACTAATTCTGGCTTGCATTTTGGTAGTCATCTGACTTGGATGATCATCAAAACCCCTGTAAATATAATCAAGTTCATTCAAACCCACATATAAAACTATATCACCAATATGAAACAGTACAAAACACAGCTAGTATGTGTTCATAATGGTTAGAACTACTTGGGCTCTGTTTATAGGTTTATAATGTGTGAAAATTGGGAAGCCTGGACTCAGGTATACCGCGTGTGACACAGAAACTGTTCCCAGACATAGAAGAAGCGGGGGCCTTACCTCAGGGTGAGGCGTGGGAGGCAGAACTGAAGCCTCATTTTCGGTAACATTCCCAGCAGGCCCATTGTTTGGTGAACTGGGACCTGACCCTGGAGAGTTGCTACTGACCGAGGATTCTGAAAAACATGGTGAAATACACATGTGTTCATGAACACATACAAAGGTGAACTCCACTGGCTATACTATCTGGCTCCTGGTGTGATTGACTTTACTGCTGTGTCAATGACAAGCACTATACAGAGAGAGTGGAGGAAAAGGTTGGAATGTCCTTTAAAGTTTTCTGTGTCTTTCCCTCCTTTGATTTCAACTGCTAAAATTACTATTCAGTAAAAAGAGTTTCTATTAAAGATACGGGCTAAAAGTCACAAAAGCATTGATGAGGAAAGGAGGAAAAAGAGTCTTTTAGTTGTTCTCATGACATTATAAAAGTATACAGTGATAGAGACAATAAATTTGCATGTGGCGTAAAAGCAAGCTGTTAGTGCAAGAGAGACTAGGGGAAACCAGTCTCCATGCTGAAACATGCATTGCTTTTTATTTGCTATACTAAGAGTATAGCTTATTACAGTACATGCCAGTCAAATTGTTTGAAGAAAAAAAGAAATAGACACTAAAAATCTCTACTATTGCATTAATGCCCTTGTCATATGTCGCTTGACTTTAATTTTACCCACTGAATTTCTAGAAGATGAAAAGTTGTCAAATTTAGTAGTTTAAATATTTAAATACCAATTAAAAACAAATTCCTTGAGGCAAAGTTTGACACCAATAGAGACTATTTATTTGCTAATCTTTAGATACAAAATTTATGCAGACCTCAACATATAAAGTAAGCTATTTAATAAAACATCTAATTAAAAATTGAAAATTCCAGTTCCTAGAAATGTATCTGCAGAAGTCATCGTATTGAACCCTGGGAAATTATCCATCACTTGGTCCTTCCTATACTCTGCAGTCACTCAGAGTGTTTTCCAAGTGTGTCATCTACACGGTGTTAACCCTAGTCTGCTCGGTGGCACTGCCCCATGCTCTTCAGAGACCCCGGGCTGGGCCCTCAATCTCACCTGCACATTTTCTTTCAATGCCATAACTATGTTATCTGCATTCTTCTTAAGCTTTTCAAAGCCTCAGCATCCCATGCCTATCTCCTCCTAGAGACAGCACATGGATTCTCACACACAGCCCTACCCTTTTTTACTGCTTCCAGAATTTCTTCCATCAATTCCTCAAAATATCCATGCGCTCCTAGTTTGGGATTGGTTGTCCCCTCATCTTGGGTTGCCCCTCATCTGACAGACTCTAGCAATTCTTGTGCAGCACCATCCTCTCAAAGCCAATTCATCCCCATTGCCACTGTTTACCCATTGCTAACTGCAACTTTTCCTTCCATCACCCTATATTAACTATATTAACTCTTTGACTTCACAATCCCAGACACCTAAGCCTTTTTCTGTGTTTATTACTCCACCTACTCCTTCTATCAATCCCTGAAGACAGACTACACTGACGTCTGAGGCCCTATCACTTCCTGCTCTGTGCTTTGGTGATAAGTATTATCTTCAGGCACGCAACTTTCATCTACCTAGTGCTCCTTGCCTTAAATCACAAAAACTGTAGTGTGAATTCCTTTGGAATGTGGGATCTTTTAAAGATTTAATTTTTCTTATAGTGTGTGCAATATATATATGCACATACATGTATATACAGATATATAAATATGTATATTCATGTGAGTCTTTGAGAAGTTAGGAGAGTGCTTGGATTCCCTGGAACTGGAGTTACAGGCAGTTATGAGGAGTGTTAGAAATCAGTCTTAGATTGTCTAGAAGAACAGCAGGTCCCTTTAAACACTGAGCCATCTCTCCAGGCTAGAATTTGGATATGTTTAATCCCAAGTACATGTACAGAACACATCACATTGTAATATGAATTGTTCCTGCTTGTGTCTGCACTTTACCCCCAAGCCTAGAGTCATCCTTACCCTCCTGTCACCACAGTTTTCCCTTCCTTCCTCACACCATCTCACAGGTGTCTGACTATTGTCATGCCCGCTGTTCAGGGTTACTAAAGTAATCTCTTCGGATTTCTTTAAAATTCTTCCCAGAGACTCCTACAGAATATTTTCACTTATTTTCTTGCTCTTTCTGCTCTAAGGCACTTACTCTGCACAAAGGCACCCTTCCCTATCACACTGCTTCACACTTCCCTATCATGCTGCTGCTTCACACTCCTGGTCCTCCGCTCCCTTCTCTGATCCCACCTGGATACTCAGCTGGGCTTCACACTGCCTGCCCCTCCCCACCCCTGCCCCATGGAGCAGGAGATCATGATTTTCCCACAGTATTTCACTGACTTCCTTCAAAACAACTTTTGACTTCCTCCTTTCTATTCTAAATATTGCGTTACTCTGACATACAGTGTGATTAGAAGACTAGAGAGTTGGTGATTGAATTCTGGTCCTAATATCTGCCTACTATGGCATTTGAACAACATTTTGGTAATACAAAGGGTTATGCTCCTTATGTTCACTGCCTTTCTGCCATATATTTTGATCACATTTTGATTAATTTAGTCATTTTAAACATTGCCTTTTAGAGTGCTTCTTCTTTCACATATATGTACATATATATATATATATATATATACTTTTCACACACACATATATATGTATATATATGTAGACACAATGACACAATGCACACACACACACACACACATATATATTTTATATATATATATATATATATATATATATATATATATATATATATATACATACATTCATACATATACTGAAACAGGGTCACATCCTCCAGCCCAGCCTGGCCCTCCTGACCCTCCTCTGTCTCTGCTTCCCTAGTGCATGCATTTCATTTTATGTATGTCCTGCCATAGCCACACAGCTTATTTTTCTTTTTTAAATGCACTTTAAAAGTTCCTTTCTAAAAGACATTTTAATATTTATTGTGGATAAGTTATTCTTTGTTGTTATTTTTTGTTGTTTCTTTTAGTTGGCTATTTCATTTATTTACATTTCAGTTGTTATCCCCTTCCCCTGTTTCTTGCAGGTACGTATACTCCTGAATCGTACAGCTGTGAGGTAAGGCTGAAGTCGGGGTGGTGCTGATTTCTCACTAATAGTTCATTCCCATATTTTTTAAAACACTATATTCTTAAACATTCTTCTGTTTTTGCCATTTTAGAGTATCTTACTTTATGTGATATTCAAAAGAACTGTTTGACTGTGTAGAAATCTGTGTGATTTCAGCCTAGCATCTACTGAACCAGGGCCCTACACCACAGACTGGGGAGAGGCTGAGCACACATAGGGAGCACTTTTGTGGATAAACTGCGAGAACCAAGGAAAAGGAGTGAGCTTGGAACTGGACTTGTAGAATAATTAAATGAAGCAAGAACAGTGGAGGAGAGCGAGGGAGAATCCCAGCAGGCACAGAGTTGATCAGTGCGTGCAACATTTGAAGAGAAGAAAACATTTGGGGGAAGAGGGGAAGAAAATGCTTGAGTTTGAAAACGTGTAAAATGATAATTTGTTTTTACACATCGACTATGAAAAGGAGGCAAAGGAAAGAGAGGGGACACTTCCTCCTGCAAAGGAGAAAGAGCAAAAGGCAGAGAAGAGACGAGCAGAAATGACACCCTAACCACGATGGCACTGCAGTCGCCTCCAACTGGTTACTAAAAACCTGCAGCATCAAGACACAGAGTTCTTCAAATTAGATGAAAATGCACAGGAAGGGGTCAGGTGAAGACACCTGTGGGCTGAAGTTCAGGTCCCCCAAGCATACTTAGACTCAGTGGAAAGGTCTAGTTTAAAGTAAAAAGTAACAAGCAAAACACTTATTAAAGCATCTGAAGTGGCAGCCTACAGGCTGGGCAAATGTACAGAGAGTAAGCACAGGAGCCACGCCTCACATCCTTCCTGAGGCAGAAAGGGACGGATTGCAATCCCATAAAATTAAGAAGGACCTGTAATTCCAAATGTAGGAGTCGGTTACTATACACTTGTGATATTAAAAATAAATATTGTTTGCTTCTTTGAAATTTCGCATCTCTCAAGGAGTTTTAAAATGTAATCACTAATACTTTTGTTCACATAACAATACCAGTCCATTGTGGTCAGAGAAGAGACAGAAGTCTTTATTTACAAATGGAAATAATCTGTCAATTTTTAAGCTACCCTACCATTTGTATCCAAGTTATTTCAGACTCTTCTCTTGATTCTCCTCTTTAAACTTGTTCTGACTAACAGAGAGACAGGACATCCATGATTTTAAAAAACACATGAGGAATTAGATCTGATCTGGGAGAACCAGCATGGCTGTCTACAATGGAACAGTCACACTCCCTTCCAAAACAGAGCATAGCTTCAGCTCATGGTCTCTTTCCTCGGAGCCTGATCAAAACATCGGTGTCTGAGCTACTGCACTAAGTATCCAAGAAACAGTAGTCAGAATTTTCTTCTGTGTAGCCCTTCAGGTTCCTGTGTCCCTAAGTAAGCAGTGGCCATGATTTTTGTGACTAGCCTTTTGTGTTCTTGGATTCTCAGGTACTTCTCTAATTTCAGAACAGGTACAAATGGGATGAATGGATTTCTAAAACATCAGGTTGAATTTCCTAACATGTTCACCCCACAACTAACCAGGCAGCTAAAAAAAAAAAAAAATAGGAACTCTTCCATTTGAGACTAGTGAAAACGACAGCCTTTTCCCCTTCATAAAAAGCAGCATTTCCCCCGCCTGTCATGAGTCCCAGGTCACTAGTAAACACATAAAGTCATTTATGAGTTCTGTAAATTTGTTGAAAAGTCAAGGTTTTGCTGTTCCACATAGTTTAATTTTCCCAGATGTATTTCCTATGTTCATGTCGGGGGAAGGGGAGAGAGGTGTGCTCTTCTTGATCCCCCCTCTGCTCATTTCTGATCAGATTTCATTAAAAACTATAGTCTATTAGTTGGCATTTCCCAAACAGACTGCTTGCTTCTAAAAATAACAGGGCCAGCTCTGGTGTTGCTCTGCTGTGCTGTGACTGATAGACACATTGCTCTTTTCCCCGTTTCATTTCCTGCATCATACAGCTGGCGAATGCAGAGCAAAGTTGACTATTGTAACTGTGTGTTTTCAAAAAACTGCCTTTCAGGAAATACTCAAAATGCAGGAGTATTAATTCTAAACTTTAAAAAAAAAATGCTATGACCATCAAGCGTTAGTGTGTGACTGCCCAATCCTCAATTACCTGCCACCTCAAACACTCGCTTCTTGAATGAAGTGACAAGATTTCCATCCTTCCGCCTGAGTAAGGGGCTGCTTCTCCTCTCTGCCACTTTCTGTTTTAACCTGGACCGCACCTTCAAGTTGGGCTCTGAGGCTGGGGATTGAGACAAAGAAAATAGATAAAAATTAAAAAATAAAGAGCCAAATGCTCCCGTGTCTAAACGTTAAAAAAAAAAAAAAAAAGTAATGTCAATCTTCTCCCAGTCCCCTATTCTTATATTAAAAACCCAAGCATATAAATAAGGTGTTAACTCTAAATTAATCAAACAGACAAATATAGTAATCATTTTACAAAGTAAATTGTCATCCTTCTCTTAACATGAATGTGATATAGAAGCAAGAATAACTTTTCTACTTAACTTTTATCTAACACACTAATCACTAATTATGGGTAGTCTGAGTAAGATTTATTATACCTCATTGGCTGGCCTTCTAATTCTCTAAAGACTGAAATTCAATAACCACTAAAACAGTAACTTAATGTGAGGTTGGAGACTCTGACCTGACTCCGAGTAACAAGAAGACACCTCCACAGAGCATAATTTATGTCTAATTCTGACTTCTGAAATATTTCTTTGTCAGTAGGTTCTAACCTAAACCTCTAGGAAAACACACTGAACGGGATAGCACAACAAGAACTGGCGTCCCTGGGAGTAACTCCTTCCATGTCTTCAGAAGCCAGCCAGGAAAAAGGGAAGCTGACCAAGCTGGAATTGAATGTTTTCAGTTAGGGTGTATGCTTGAAAATACAAACTCCCCTTACCCATGTGGCTGGTACTATTTCTTTGGCTACATTATTGCAAAGAGTGAATTTACATAGTAATGATTTATTATATTTTTAAATAATCATGTTTAAGGAATGGAAGCACTGAAAACCATCTTTGTGTAGTACAAATCTATGGTCTGTGTTGTTGAGGGTGGTGGTGTGATCATAAGGCTGTTTCTGACGAAAACAATCATTTTATCATGTTTTCTATGTTGTAACACTATATTGTCAATACTAGCATTGATGACAAAGTCAAACTACAGAGGGTCAGTAACTTTTCCAAGCCATAGAGATGATGGGAGGAAGTCAATGCTGTCTCCACCCAGACCTCTCCTGAAGAAGCCAGATACACTCCTTTTCCTTACAGAGGAACCTTGTACAAATTACAAGATAACTTTTGTAAAGTGCCAATGATTTTCCACACTAGACACAACGTCCCTGGAGTTTCTTATCAATGTAATCTTCCTTTTTAAAGAAGTGTATCAGTAGAACTCAGGGCACAGCACACCACAAGACATCAAATGTCTATACCTGTTTGCTCTCTTGTTCTCTTCCCTGAAGCTGTCAATTTAAACTGAGAAAAACTACATTTCCCAGATATAAAAATAATGCAGGCTCCTTACTTTTGTGTTATGTATTTGATATTGTGCCTAAAAGTCTTGACATTATAGAAACAAAGGACTATGACTCCCCCAATCTTTACTATGATGGCACCACCACTGTTTTGCCTATGACCTACTCAGGAAAAATAAATAAATGAGATTGTTCTCCGACTGAGATCTATTCAAAACTTTCAATGAGGCCCAATGGATTAAACATTAAAAACTGGCTGCCCAGAAGAAACAAAACCACTGACTTATCACTTCATGAGGCAGTGGATGGGAGGCAGAGGGTGCTTATTGGCAGCCTCGTCTCTGTACATCCTGCCTTCTCTTCCTCCCTCAGTGCCAGCGATCCATGACTTTAGAAATGAAGAATCAGTCAGTCCTCACCTTCAGCAATGTGAATGGCTGCTTGCTCTTGCCATTTCTGGATGCCTCCACATCCCTTTAACCCTGTCCTCTTCCATGTAAACAGCATTGGCAATCAACAATAAAATAAGTTCCATATTTTCTCCCTTTTTTTTCATCCATCCATCACTTTGTTGGCATTAATGACTTGCCTCTAATTAATTGAGTCCTTTATAAGTTGAAGTTAATAGGGAATTGAATGGGATAATGCCTCATTCCAGATAAGACATTGGTTGCTTCTAAATCAGAGAAGATATCCCTCCTGAGATATCTGGCAATGTTTGAGACATCACTGGCCATCGTATGGGAAGATGCTAACAGATTTAACATGTAGAAGCCATAGGTACTTCCAGGCATCCCACAAGCTGAGGGTTCCTTCAGTGACATGGAATTATCTAGGCCCAAAAGTCAGCAGTGTAAGAAACACCAAGGGGGTAATCAGTAAGTGGAAGCTGTCAGTAACTCTACTGCCCAGAGTGGGATGACAAAAACAGACAAATAAGAACTGTGGGAGATGATCAAGGAGAACATGAAAATGTTGAGCAAGAAAGGAAAAGTGATTGAGGAGTGCACACAGGGAGTTTTGGTAATTTATCCTTGGAGATTATTTCTTAAAATTTTAAAATCTATTAATTTTCTTTTCTAAGTTATGTGACAGGATATAACTATGTGTATTTATAGGATAGAGTATGATGACTTTTGAACCTTTATATATTGTGTATTGATCAATTCAGAAAGATCCTGTATCTCATACATATGATATATCTGGGTTGAGAACATTCAAAATTCTCTCTGCCAGTTATTTTGAATTACATGATACAACAGTGTTGATTATAATCTCTCTTTATGAAGCAGAACACCAAACACACCTATCATGCTGTGACTTTTTATCCGCTAACCCATCTCCTCTATCCCCTAGAGCCTCTGGTAACATGGATTCTACTGTCCGTTCTACTATGTCAGAGATTTCATAATTTGCTCAGAAGTAATTGTGCAAGTACTACTGATATTTATATTGGAAGTAATCCTAGCTAACTTCTTTTGGATGGTCATATCTCTCTCTCTCTCTCTCTCTGTCTGTCTCTGTCTCTCTCTCTCTCTCTCTGTCTGTCTCTCTCTCTCTCTCTCTCTCTCTCTCT
>JADRCD010177466.1:7293-22916 GCA_019843815.1 Montemys delectorum
CACACACACACACACACACACACACACACACACACACAAATAAATAAAAATAAGAATAAGAATAAAATTTTTAAAAGGAAAAGGCCACAGTGGGCATAATTGCACAGTGAAAGAGACAACTCATCCCCTTTAGAGTGCTCATTATTTACTTAGTGAAAAGAGGATGCCAAAGGTCACTGAGTGATCCTTGTCCAAAACACCCAAAAGAGACAATGCCAGAGCCCAGAGCGATGGCTCAACAATTAAGAACACTGGCTCTCCCAGAGGCCCCGGGTTCAATTGCCAACACCCACATGGCGGCTTACAACCGTCTGTAACTACAGTTCCAGGGGATCCAATGCTCCTTTCTGGCCTCCAGGGACACAAGGCACACGTGTGGTACATAGAAAAATGCTCAGGTAAAACACTCATATACATCAAATAAACAATCTTTTTAACAGAGAGTGACAACAGAAAACCAAAGGGCCTACTGACTCCCACGTGAATTGTGGGTGACTCCACAGCCAATAGATGACATTTAAAATGTTTTATATTATGCTATGGTGTTGGCAGGAAGGTGTGATAGAAAGCTCCCCACCTCTCCAGCCTCCAGGAGCTCATGAAATGTGTTCTCAAGATAGCCTCCCTAGTTAGCTAAGAAGGGGAATGGGAGATAGGTCCAGCAGCAGTCCATGTCCTCACATGCTCTAGCATTCTGAGAACACCACAGACATTTTTTTTTCATTTTTCGAGATAGGATTTCTCTGTGTAGCCCTGGCTGTCCTGGAACTCACTCTGTAGACCAGGCTGGCCTCGAACTCAGAAATCCGCCTGCCTCTGCCTCCCAAGTGCTAGGATTAAAGCCCTGCGCCACCACCGCCTGGCCACCATGGACTTTTTACCAGGCTCAGAGACAAGCTGTAGTCCAAACCTCTACCTGTGTGGGCTGTGCAAAGTCTCTGGGGAGCCAGGAAGAGCTGACCCCCTTCAAGTGGACATTCAGTATTTATTCAGTAAATACACAGGTGCTAAAAATCATCACATTGGGCTGAATTATGGTGAGAAAGAAGAGGAAATATAAGAACATTTTGGGAAAGCAATGTGGTTTCCAGCAAGAAGCATGTGCTCTAAAGTCAGACTTCTAATGTGATATCATTATCATATCATATCAGATAATAAACGTAGATTGTTCTCCATAGTGGCTGGATATATGCATGGGCAAGTAAGAGCTGCGCTGATAGGAGTATACTTTATACAAACCTCATATCTTCAATTTTAATATAAAATAATATGTTTGTGAATGTCCCCTGAAGTGTTTGACTTCTTTCTGCTTACACGGCATCCCAGTCTGGAGGAGCTGGCCATCACTGCCGTAATGGAACCATTCCCCATGATGGAGAAAACAGCTCTACAAGCTTAGAACTGTCGCTCTTGGTATTCTAATGTAGCCCTATAGTCCTTCCCCTTAAGTAGAAGCACATAATAATGATGTCTAACATTGAGCTATGTGAATTCACTTAAACCTTACAATAACTTTGTAATCCAGATATAGCCAGCCTCACTGTAAAGGTAAGAAAATTGAAGCCCAAAGAGAGGTAGTAACTTGGCCAAGATGACAAATGCGGCCAGGGTGGGCCTTACCTATAGGCTGTGCATTAAGTATATTTACACTAGTCACACAATTTTATACTCTAGAATGAAAACTGAGTACTTTTCCATGTAGAACCCCACACTGATGGCTGCCTTAGTTCCAATGTCCATTAAGCGACCATGTTATGGCTTCCTTAATCATTTCTCCTACTTCTGGACAAGTAGGTTTTTTTTTTAAATTTCACTTTCATAAACAAGAAGAGATAAATATCATTATATACAAAGTATTTTTTTCTATGGTAAGAATCAATTCCTTGCAGTGCAGATACCAGGGCAAAGGTAAAGACATGCAGTTGCCTGGGAATCTTGGCTCCTAGTGATTTTCCACACAGGTCTATATTCTGCCAATAGCCAGAAGCTTCCTGGCCCATCCCAGGGTGTTCTGATCCAGTAGACACGCTGGTTCCCAGGACATTTCTAGTGACTCTGATGTTGGCCAGTTAGGGGATTTTCTGGCTTATTTAATTGTTCTCCTTTATAAGAGCATACTCTGAAATTTTTTAATTTCTGAAATTTTAAAATTACAGGTGTTTGTACGTGAGCATGCATGTGCACATGTGCACTTGCGAACACACTATGGTATATGTGTGGAGTTCAGCGGATATTTTCAGGAGTCAGTTTTCTCCTTCCATCATGGAGGTCCTGGAGATGGGACTCAGGTCACCAGGCTTGACTGGAAGTGTCTTCATCTGCTGTGCTATGGCACTCACCTATATTCTAGGATGCTTGGTGTGTGTTTCTCTTTAGTACTCCCTTCAGGAGCAAATCAGTAATGAGACTTCCACCTGAATGAAAGTGAGTACTAATTCATCCGACAAACTAATGAATACACGAGGGACTGGCTTCAGTGCTAACCACATAATGCTATACATGAAAAAATCCCAACTTTTGTCATCACATGCCTTACAGTGTGGTTTGAAAGGAAACAACAACATAATTTCCATGTAGTTACCCAGGTGGATTAACCTGATGGAGAGTGGTCGGGCTGTGGGACGGCTACCTTTTCCACGATGGCCCATGACAGTAGATGAGGTGGCAATGTTGGAAAAGAGAATGTCAGATCTGCCAGAAAGTGTTCCAGGCAGAAGAAACTGCAAACCTGCAATGTTTAAACAGCA
This sequence comes from Montemys delectorum, assembly GCA_019843815.1. NCBI lineage: Eukaryota > Metazoa > Chordata > Mammalia > Rodentia > Muridae > Montemys > Montemys delectorum. The sequence continues at coordinate 10,041 of JADRCD010177466.1, forward strand.
ACAAAAATAAAGTCAGCATGGGTGGAGCTCAGCTGGTGAAAGCAAGAGCACAGAAGAATATGGAGGGGCAGGGAGAGTTTCACATGACACAAGCTCATTGGCTTTGGAAAGCAATGGCTATAGTTATATCCCAGACCCTGTGCAAAGGCTGTAAAGCAGAGAAATGGCATGCTGTGACACACATTTTTAAAAGACCACTTAAGTTCTTGGATAGAAAGGGGCTAGAGATGAAAAGGATCAATGGAGAGATGCAGGGAACTTGTGAACCCAAGCCAGAGGTGATAATATTCACCTAGGGTCATGGTGATAGAAATGTACTTGAGTAAAGGGGTTCCGGCTATACTTGGAGGGAGCTGCCATGGGAGAACTGCTACCACACGGTGTGAGCCAAGAGAAATTACTATAGTGAAATACTCAAAGCTATTAACTTGTAAAGAAATTGATTTCGTTGAATCGTGGTTTGGAGACCATTATCAGTGGAGTTACTGCTTTAGAATTTCACTGAAGGTGCAAAGTGTGGATATTAATAAACCTTTCATATCATGAGCCAGAAGGCAGAGGGGGAAGATGGACTGGAATCCTCTGGAGACGTGTGCCCAGTACATGACTAAAGGGTTTCCCACTCAATCCCATCCATAAAAGGTTCACAACACCTCCCAATAGTGTCACCCCAACAACAGAGCCTTTAATGCATGTACCTTATTAAGGGGGTTACCACCTAGATTTAAACTGTAGAAAGTGGAAAACCCAATGTGTAGCCCTTTGTTATGGTTTGGATATGAAATGCCCACAAAGGGTGACATGTGGGAAGCTTGTTACCGAGAAGATAGATCCAACCATTGAGAGGACGGAGCGATTGGCTCACAAAGACTCTGATTTAGATCTGCCTTGCATGGACTATTGGGAGATTGTGGAGCCTGAGGGTGGAGGTGCCAGATCAGAGGAAGTGGGTCACTGGGGATATGTCCCTGGATGTCACCACTCCTAACTCTCCTCCTTGTACCCCCTCTGCCTTTGGACCTTCTTTCTCTTTCTCCTCCTTCCTCTTCCTTTCCCTCCTCTTCCTTCCTTTTTCTCTGTTTATCCCCCTTTCTCATCTCCCTTTTTCCTCCTGCACCTCTCACTTTCTGGGATGCTGAGATCACTTAACAAAACAAAGCAAACAAGCAAACAAAAGGCATACCCTGGGTCTAAATCAAAGCTTGGGATTGTTAATCTTTATTGATAACCAGACTGGATTTAGAATCATCCTGGATACCCCTCTGGGTGCACCTTTGAGAGTATTTCCAGAAAAAGTTTAACTAAGGAAGAAAGCCCCATCCTGAATGTGTATGGCACCAACCCATGGTGGGTACTAGACTGAATAAGGAGAAAGCCAGCCAGCCGAGTAGCCCGTATCTCCCTTTGCTTGTTTACAGATGCAGTGTGACCACCTGTTTCCTGCTCCTGCTTACTTGACTTCCATACAAGCTGTACTAGTAACCTGTAAGCCAAAAGAAATCTTCTTCCTTACGGTGCCTTTTGTCAAGTATTTTCTCACAGCAGTAAGAAGAGCGATCAACACCGAGCCCTGGGTCCTTATCTTCCCCATAGCAAGAAGTGTGCTGTGTAGCATAAATGGCAGATTCTGTTCAGACTGGAAACCTTGAAACTTGTAGACTGTAACTCTCTCAGCTTTGGTGTGGAGCTTGGGGGAATATACTCACTATAGTTCTGAAATTTAAAAGTCAGTGTGTTGATGTAGGTAATGCATATGGTTACTGGGCTTAGGCATTGATAGCCCACACTGCACATGTTCCGTGGAATGATGTGTTTTCAATTCCTGTTGCCAAAGGTATAGTCAAATCAACAACTAGTGAGCAAAGTGCACCTGGAATCAGTGAAATGAGCTACAGGCAGGACACAGACCTGCCATTAACTCTCCCTGTGACACTAGGCAGGTCACCATATCCAAAAAACGCAGGATCTGACTATAAAGAGTTAAATGAGATGGACCCAAGACCTCAGTGGCCACTTTTTCCTTTTTTTGGGGGGGCTCAGATTGGTGCCTGGGAGGGGACTACAAGGTCCACCCTACTCTGGTTCTCAGGGCTTCTTTGCCTCACTTGAAATCTTGCCCCTTGCTCTATCATCACAGAATGCTGGGTGGGGAGTACACTTCGGAACCTGAGTAGAGGGTGTCTGCAGAAAATGAGTACTGTGGCAGTTACTGCCCTTAGCCCTTTCTCTCTGCAGGTGAGGACGCTGAAGCTCAAGGGTAGGATAGGATCTATCTATCATTATATGGAGGGCCACTGAGCTGAACTGAAACCCACTTTCTTTTGCTCTATTTGCTATAGCCGGCTTCTTTTCTATCCAAGTAAGATATGAGGGGCACAAGTAAGGGACGGTGGCTGGACTTGGAATGGGAGAAGCCTTGTTTAGCACTGAATCACCAAACACAGGCCCTTGTCACTTCAGCTTGCAAAGAGGTCAGTGTCTATGAAACAGGAAGCCACACTTCAGTCCAGGATGACTGTGTGATTTTGGAGAAACTTCCTAACTCCCCCATTGCTTCTCTACTCTTCATCCCCAGATAGTCTTAAGGATTTTCTGTCCTCAAGTTATTTGTGCAAAGGCGACAAAACGTTGTTCCTGTTCAGCCACAGTGGGACTACCCAACTGTCTCCTCCTTATGGATTCCTTTGGATTCTTTCGGCTCAAGAGGTGTGTGCTGCGCTTGGGTTAGTTCTTTCCCAGAGAGTGAGAAAAACCCTGCTCAGGAGAACTCCAATGTAGACAGGCGTGGTATGTACCTGTGATCCTAGCTCTTGGGAGACTGAGGCAGAAGGTTTGCCATTTGGAGGCTGCCATGGACTGCATACAGAATTCCAGACCAGATTGGACTATACAGTGAATCTTGAAATAAAGAAAAGGGTAGAAACCCACACTGATGAACTCTAAGCCCAAATGACTATTGGAGCAATCCAGAAAGCAAGCACCTGCTGCCCTAGTCAATGGGCCCATTATGCATGGCTCACTCCACAGGAGAACACTGTGTCTCTGAGGGCCTGGCTGTAACTGGTCCTACCTGTTTCAAGTCAGTACATTCTGTTTGCTGGAGGGATGAAGGCAGAGCAGCACGCACTACCACCTCATCATTGTAAATGCCATTTCGGGTTAATGATTACTGCTCAAAGGACTACTGCAGTCCAACTGCACACACAGCATGCCCTTCCCATGGAGTCTGGCAGGCAGCGCATAAAGGGTGCCATTGTGTGTGTTTGGGGAGAAAGGGAGAGGAACTTGCAGGTGCCAAGTGTGGTCTCACAGCTCATGGGCTCAGGAGCAGGGAGGTGGGGACACTGTGCACATATTTTCTTGTTTTATAAGATAATCTATTTACATTCACTATTGACACTGGGGTACTGTTACTGGAGCTGGAATTCCTGTCATTCAATAAAGTATCCTATCAGCCTAACCTGACATTACAGAACATCAGCGAGATCCCACAACTGCTGTTCCTGCCTCTGGCTAGAACTGGTTCTTTCATACTGAGGGCCATCTTCTTCTTGCTGGGGCATCGCGCAGGCCTGTCTGCAGATCTACCAGTGGGGGTGTCTCTAAATGCCTGGATGGCTGAAGTTAATGGCTCTCAGGCCCCAACCAGCCCCTTCTGCCTGCCAGAGACAAAGCAGGAATGTTCCCCTCCCAAGGTCTCAGTTTACAGGCCTTTAACATTGATAATTAAGCAAGGTTTGCCACCTGCACGCCTCTTCCCAAGACAGTCCCGACGATGCCTTTAATCAGCCCAGTTGTGGCGCCACCTGTTTCTCTTGCCGCCTCCATCCAGAGGGGATTGCTCAGGGCTAGATGGCTCTGACCTTGGCTGTGGCTGTGGGTCAGTGAAACCAGTGGAATGATTTCCCAAACCCACAGAGACCTTCTTCTCTTGAGACAAATGTAAAAATCCCCAGTGCCTGAAGTGCCGTTTTTTGTGTACAGCATTACCCTTGCCTTCCTGGTGGTTGTCACGTGGGATCCTGATAACTCTGGGACAGTGCTAGTGACTTGTGAGTGGGTTTGTGTGATTAGAAGAGGCATCATGGCAATCCTTCGTGTTGGAGGTGAGAGAGCTACACTGGAAGAGGCCCAAGAAACCAAGGGAGGCTGACTCCAAACTGGACTATGGCTTCAGAGCCTCCTCAGGAGTTTCCTGGGTGGTCCAAGATACGATTCTTGTTTCTTTTTTTTTTTTTTAAAAAGAGGGGAAAATAACAATGAAAATAGCCATTCATACATATAAATTCATAGTGATTCATAAAGAGGTTTGCCCACCAAGCAAAGAACATCCCTCCCCCTCTTTTGGGAACCTCTCCCTTTCACAGTTCCCATTGTGATTCGGGGGACCTCCCTCTGGAGCTCAAGGTATCATCTAGGCCTGGTCCATCTAGTCATGGTATCTGGTAGAGACACTGACTAGAGTCACTGTCTTGTGAATAGGCATTGTTCTAAACTAAGCTAATGAACCAACATTGTAGGTCTTTCGCCAAAATGTTTGGGGAAGGGAGCTGTCTTTCTGTTGGAGGGGTTAAGCCACTAAAAGGTAGTATTAGGCCAACAAGTGACTTCCTTGCCTGGGAGGAGAATGAACTTAGAGGAATATAGAAAGAAAAATTTCATAGAACCATACTCATACTGTAAGGAACATGTAAGGCCAGAAGGCCAGGTAGACGTTAGAAGCATACTCAGAGTAGAAGTAAGATGTGTGCAGTGAATAGATAAGAGTGAAGCTCTCCTGGAATCCCCCACGACGTAACCAAGAGATAAGCAGACGCGACCGAATGACACTGACAAGGCTTAGACAGGGTATAAAAACCCAAAGCTCCAAGACCCCAGGGCATTCGACATGACTTGCCTCTAGAGTCCATGTCGGACGCCTCATCGCTCAAATGAGACTGACCTGAACCAGTACATTCGTACTCAGCATCTTCTGCACCAGTCTAAACATCCATCACTGCCTACGGCTAATTGAGCATCCCTATGCCCAGAGAATTGGCATACACGCCGGCGGATCAAGAAAGTGAAACCAATCGAGGAGCCGAGACACGTCCGAGCCCGAGCCAAGGAGGAAGACCCCCTCCAAGCGCGCCATCAGGTCGTATACCCATGATGACCCTTAGCAAAGGACTTTAAGGCATGAACCTAGCGTCTTGCCAGGTTCAAGCCGTAGTGATAGTGTTTGACCCCATGATATTTGCAATCATAGCAGCAGTCTTGGATTAGCTTGTTTCTTGTGGTGTTGTGTGTGTTACGTTGATACTGATAAACCTGAACCTAAATACCAACCCAGTGTCTTGCCTCTGTCTTTATTAATCGGCTCCCCAGACGGCACCAACCCGTCTGCAAGTGCTCCCGACACATACAGACCTTATCCAAACATTAGCTCACACCAAATACCAACCCAACCTCGGGCATTTAGTTACATAAAAGAAACTCCCTCTTTCCCATATTCTTTTTGGCAGTTTGGGTTTCTGATGTAACAGAACAAGGTTGTTGTACAGTGATGACTTTCTTACAGTCCACAATGGCACTAGTCTTCGGCTAGCTGCAATAGTCTTCCACATGTGATTCTGTCCGGTTCTGGTGAACTTGGCTCAAACCTGGACGTCAGTGAGGTGGGAACTACAGTGGAATAGATAGGAGGGAGGGAGAACTACTAATATAGAAACACTTTGATCTTCCCAGAAGAAACACACTGTAGAAATGTAAGAGTCTTCTATGGGTGATGGTAGACTAGCCTCTTTGGCATATAGAAGATTCTGGAACCCCAGCACTCATTCACAGTGAGGTATTCATACCAGCAGTAAATATAATCTAGTTGTGGGTGGTGATGCACACCTATAAGCCTATCATCTGTGAAGAAGATACGGGGAGATCTCTGTGAGTTCTAGGTGAGCCAGGACTATTTAATAAGACCACGTTTCAAGAAACAGAAAAAACAAACAAAAGAAAGCCCCCAAACACTCCAAAGTTTGAAAATCACTAATCTACATCAGTGTCCACACTTTACAGTGGATGGATTATCGACCTGAGTAGGATGAGCATCAACTGCCAACTCAAGATGAAAGCAGAGGCTCTGAAAACCTTTGTGACCTTAGGCAAGACTCCTCAAATCGATTCATTAAAAAAAAAAAAATTATGATAACTTGCTCTACATAAAAGCCGAAAGCATTCTAAGACTTAACAGAGTCTTTAAACAAACTTTAAAAAAAAAAAAAACGTATGGCAATTACCAACTACTACCCTCAGAGCTCCCAGGGACCCAACCACCAATCAAGGACTATACAGGGTGGGACTGAATGTTCTGGCAGCATGTGTATAGTAGAGGATCGCAAATTCTATCATCAATAGGAGGAAAGGACCTTGGCCTTGTGAAGGTTTTGTGCCCCAGTGTAGGGGAATGCTAGGGCCAATAAGTGGGAGAGGGTGGGGTGGCAGGCATTGGGAGGGAGGAGGCAAAAGGGGTTTGTTCTTGTTTTTGTTTGTTTGTTTGTATGTTTGTTTGTTTTTTGGAGGGGAACCTGGGAAAGGAGAAATTTACATGTAAATAAAGAAAATATCTAATAAAAAAAAAATGTATGGCATGACAATTGGCCGTGATGGAAGAAGTCCATCTACAACAAAGTATAATGACATAGATGCATACAAATGCCCTCATGAAAACCATTACTTTTTATGCCAATTTAAAAGGACTTTTTAAAAAATTTAAAGTTTGTTCTTCGATATAAAGAAGAGGCAAAGTGCAGACTGGTTGAAAAAAGTAACAAACATTGGATAAGGGACTTTTATCTTCTCAAATTAAAAGTGAGGGAAAGATTTGACTAGATACTTAACAAAAGAATTTATAGGGGTGGAAAATAAACACATGAAAAGATGTTATTAGTTGTTAGTAAAGTGAACTCTAAAACCACAAAGAGATTGATGGGCATGCCTAGTGGGTTGGCCAACCCCCAAGCGAACAAGCCCACCATTGGGTGTTATGAGATCTACACTAGGGAAGTGATCACTCATGGCTGGTTGAAACTCAGGAATAGAGTGGCCGCTTTGCAAATGGCTTGATAGTTTCTTACAAATTTCCACATATACTTATCATATGATCTAGGGATCCCACCCCTAGATATTTGCCCAACAGAAATCAAAACACACACTCACACCCAAAAATTGCATACATGAGCATTTACAGAAGCATTAGTTACAATAACCAAAACCTGGACATGATCCAAATGTCCTTCAACTGGTGAATGGATAAACAAACTCTATATCTATACAATGGGATATTTCTTAGCAATGAAAATCATTGAAAAAAATGTGTGGGCGAATCTCAAAAGGGCTACACGCTATGAAGGAAGCCAGATTCAGATACATACAATATGTCTGTGATTTCATTCTGAACCATGCAAAACTATAGAGTAAAAAACACAGAAGAATAACTCCCAGACTGGAGCCAAAGGAGGTGACTGATGATAAAGGTATTAGATGAGAGTTTCCCTGACTGTTGTAACAGAGTACCACAGGTGAAGAGATGAGGCAACAGGGATTCATTGTATCACAGATCTGGAGGCTGCAAGTCCATGCTCAATGACTTGGTTTGCAGACTATACGGGGAGGTCTGTTTTAGGGCCCTGGCCTTAGCTTGTAGATCACCAAGTTTACATTTGCAAGAACTTCTTCCTTCACATGTCTGTCTACAGACTTTCATTCTCTCCACATCAGGATGTTGATAGAGAGCCCACAGTAGCCTTGAACTTCCCGAGTCATCTTTCCAAGAACTTAGTTTACAGACACATCCTAATGACCTTGCTTAATTTTATTACCCCTATATAGAGCTGATCACCAAATAAAGTCATTTTCTGTCTTTCTGAAGGCTAAAACTTTAACATAGGAATTGACAGTGGCAGCGGGGGTGGGGTGGGGTGGGGTGGGGTGGGGTGAGGGATACAATTCAACCTGCAAAAGGCACAGAGAACGCTTGGAAGGCACAAAGAAAGCTGGGAATGTACTGTCACTCCTTCTTCACAGTGTGGGCTCATCTGTATGCATTTGTGCTGCTATGAAACATTTCTTTCCCTCATGTAACACAACTGAATTTTTTAGTTATTAAAAAAGAAAGTGGTAGGACTGGGTGGGTGTGGCAAAACTCAGTGATGTGCTTAACTAACTGTGCATAATGAAGGCGTGAGTTTGATCACCAGATTCTGTTTTTAAAAAACGATGGCGGTGAGTGTTGAGAGATGATGAGAGCACCAGTTTCTCTTGCAGAGAACTAAGGTTCAATTCTCAGCACTCACATGGTGGCTCAGAACTGCACTTCCAGTTCCAGGAGATCCAGTGCCCTCTTCTGGCCTCCACAGTACCAAGTATGCAAATAGTGCCCGGACATACATGTCAGGCAAAACACTGACACATATAAATAGTAAAGTATAATAAAGTAAAATAGATAAAAATTAAAACCATGGGACATGGTAATTCATACTCATAATCCCAGCTCTAAAAGGCCAGACATGCCGATCCCAGACAGGCAGATCCTGGACAGGTAGATCCCAATGGACAGCCAACCTAAGCTATTTGATGAATCCCAGGCTAGTAAGAGACTCAACCTCCAAGAAAAGGGTTTAATTACCTTAGGAATGATAACAGAAGTTGTCCCTGACCTTTACATACAGGTGCACACATGTGTATATACATTGGCATATATATGTGCACCTGCATATATACACAGAAAATGCAGTGGGTATCTGAAACTTTGGTTCCACAGATGGCTACCCTGTCTTTTTCTGGTCTACTGTACTTTCCTGGATGTATTACACATGCTAACCCTGAGGAAATGGTGCATTCTGCTCTGTGAATTCATCGGTCAGCAGCACTCAATGCTTCCATAAACCACCTTCCTGAGTGGGACGAAGCAAGAGAATGAGAGCCAACTGGGAGAATCCAGTTTGGGACTTGCTGAAGTTAGCTCAAGTGGGCTCAGCTCCCAGACGCTATGCCTTTCCCCTGGGAGTCCCTGTCCTGTCAGCTCCTATCTGAGGCCACTCAGAGGTCACCTACAGAAGGAGACAGGTGATCAAACGGCTACCAGCTATACTCAGAAACACAGGAAAGAAGTCAGGAGGTGACCTCATCCTCAGGGGAGGAGAATGAGGCAGTGAGCTCGTTCCACACACTTCATGTTGGGGGTATAGGTAGGTCAGCCACTTACAGAGGTTGCTTCACCAGGGCCAGGGTGGAGAAGTGTTCAAGGGGCCAAAGATAACAAACTTTGGAGCCTCTTTCCTCCTCACTCCCATGGCAGCCTCTCCTGCCCGTCAGCTTTCTTGCCTGTCTTATTCTGCCCCCATCTGACTTGTTGCCATTTTGCAGGTCACTGACTGTACCTGCTCAAGCCAGATACTACAGCTTGACCAGCAGTAGGAGCAGTCTGAAGCATGGGCTGGGCACATGTTGATTTTCTGACCACTATCTTCCTTCAGGACAATATTATTTGTAGGCAGGCCTCTATGAATATCTCACTACATTGGTCTGCCCTGGAATAGGTGGCAAAGCCTGGAGACTAGGCAGAGAGCCAACTGGAAAGAAGGGAACCACAGAATCAATCCTGTCAAGGGACTGAGCTGGAGTTAAGAGCTAGTGGCCCAGCCGGTGTGGGGGCAGATAGCTTGGCACAGATTGAAGTGGGGGCCTCTGAGGTCTTTGACCACACGGCTCGGTACTTTCCAGTTTTCTGCCAGCAATGAGCTCACTGTTTTGGTAACCTTCTCACCCTGCAGGTTCCTGGGGATGCTCTGTCTAACATCTAGTCTATTTGACTCTGTTGTTGTGTCTCTCTTCGCTCCGACACCAAACGTTTAAAAAAACATCTTCCCCTTAATTTAACTTCATAAACTAAAACACACAAACAACACCGACCCTTCCATTTCATGCGTTAGCCTTCTCACCTATAAAGCAGACGTAAAGGAAGACTGGTGTTTATACAAAGAGCAGGAGATGCAGATTCAGGGCATCTTTGTTTCCAGGAGGGTATTTTCCTGTTGTTGTTGTTGTTGTTGTTGTTGTTTTAAAGACTTCTAAAAATACTGCTATAGACAAGTCTCTCTGTCTTTCTGTCTCTGTCTCTCTGTCTCTCTCTGTCTCTCTCTGTCTCTCTGTCTCTCTGTCTCTCTCTCTCTCTCTCTCTCTCTCTCTCTCTGTGTGTGTGTGTGTGTGTGTGTGTGTGTGTGTGTGTGTGTGTCTTTCTCTCTCTGTCCAATAACCCAGTGAGGTAAATCATCATCCCCACTTGCCTTTGGCTTTTGGAGCTGCCATAACAAAGCACTATAAGTTAGATACAGTTGTATATGATATAAATGAGGCAGGCATGGGGTGTGCTCCCCTCTATACACAGCTAGCTCTGGGTGGCATGCAGAGATTCTCCCAGGACACTGGAGTTCATATTCTTAACCATAACTTGCTTTTGTTTCAAAGTCAACTATATGACCTCTCTTTCTATATCATCAGTGCAGTATTAAATGGGCCCTCTGAACTTAACCCTTCTCTGGCAAATGAAGAAGTAGATACTGAGTCACTCAGCTTAAAAGCTGCTTGGGCCAAGGAGATGTCAGCCATACACAAGAGCTTCACTTTTACACTCTTCATAGACCTCTTTCCTTGCCACCAAACTTATGCTGCCTTTTCTAGAACATCCCAAACAACAAAAGCTAAAAGTCTGGAGAATGTATTGCTTGCTTGGTGCTGCACTAAGCATTTTGCATGTGTTGCCTCACCTGCCTTTCATTTAACCTCACAACAACCTTGGGAGGCAGGTGTTACAATTATCCCCATTTGACAGGTGAAGGGGAGGCACAAAGAGGTTGAGTAACTTGCGCAAGTTCACACAGCCAGTCGGTGACTGCAAAGCTGCTCGTCACAATGCGGCCTTTCTGATCCATTCTATTGCCCAATGCATGCTAACACTAAGAGAGGTGCTGGGGTAATTGTGTGGCTGAAATTGGAGGCGTCTTGAAGGCGCTACCCACAAGTAAGAACAAGAATTTAAGTTAAGAGAGTATTCTTAGATGGGAGTGTGTCTTTTTTTTTTTCTTTTCAAAATTCAAACCTCTCATCATTTTTCTGGCCATCCATAATATTGGTCAATAAAGAATGTCTTTAAATATATCTTTAAAGAGATGAAAGATGTCTAACATAAAACATTGAGTGTGCACATCTAGATGTATGAAGATACAAAACAGTAAGCTGGTTGGATACTCATAGACTATGGGCTATTTCAAAGTCAAATGCAAAAAAAGAAAAAAGGTCCCATGGCTGCTCTCATTTAGATATTGGACTGCCATTTTAAAATCTCTACTTAGCACTTTGCCTTGCCTGCCAGACACTGAGTTCCTAATGAACTCTTTCAAGTAGCTGGGTATTTTCTAGGCATTTTTTCCCATTGTTTACTAAGGTTCTGAATCATATCCTGCAAAGGGGGGAGGAGCCCAAGAAATGAAGGAAATGATCTGAGACTGGCTTTTCTAGACTAGGACTTCCATGATGCCAGCAGTCACAGATCCACACATCTCGAGGGAAGTAAATGCAAGAGTATGGAGCAGCCTCCTGACAACTTGGTCTGGTAGAAGCATTTAGCAGATGCAGAGACATGTTCTGCCCAGAGACATGCACATTCCAGTTTCTAAAACCATCACTTAGAGAAATAATAAAAAGCAAGTAAAGCAAATGGGAACAGCTCAGCCTGGTTTGGGTTGTGGAAAAAAAAAAAAAACCCAAACAGAAATTAATGGCACAATCAATGAAATGTAAATAAAGACTTTGGCTTAGTTATCAATAACATGCCAATGTTAATTCCTTTTGTATTGACAAATGTGTTTATATAAGAAGGCAGCATTAGAGGAAGTTAGGAGAGGCAGATAGGAACACATTATTTAATCTTTACAACTTTTTATAAGTCTAAATCCTTCCAATGTAATACATTTATTTATAAACAAGTTATACCTTCAGGTAAAGTCAACAGTAACAGTAGCTCTCACACAGATATGGAGCTTTGAAGTATAAGAATTTCCTTTGTTAATTCATTTATTCTTCACAACAACACTCTCAAGTATGTAGACATGATACCTTCTTTCTGTGGGTCAGGAAAATGAAGCACAAGTCATTTATCTGGTCCAAGGTCACATGGCCACTATGTGGCAGAGCCAGATTCCTATTCCAAACCACATTGCTTCTCCTTCATTGCCACAAGCCAGAGATGAAAAACCATATCAGGATCAGAGATTGGCAGGTGAGGATTTGTATCAGTGAGCAAGACTGGGCACAGAGGGAATCAAGAGAGACCCCCCTCAGCTGCAGAGTTGGAGGACAGTACCACCTCATACTTACTAGGATGGCTACTATAAAAAAGAAAAACAGATAAAAGGCAAGGAAAAAGACAGGAACATATATTGGGGAAGATGGAGAAACTGGGATCCTTGCTCTCCACTGGTGAGAACATAAAATGCCACAGCTGTGATGAAAAGCCCCTCGAGAAAGTAAAAATCTAGAGATTCCTATATTGTATATAGAAGAAGAAGAAGAAGAAGAAGAAGAAGAAGAAGAAGAAGAAGAAGAAGAACAACAACAACAACAACAACAACAACAACAACAACAACAAAGGGTGAGGAGGAGGAGGAGGAGGAGGAGAAGAAGAATTAGAATTGAAAGCAGGATTTCAAACAGAAACTTTTATGTTCTTGTTCATGGCAACATTATTCACTATGGCTAACAGATGAAAGCAAGAATCCCCGAGTGGATAAATGAATAACACACACACACACACACACACACACACACACACACACACACACA
>JADRCD010177466.1:22926-33610 GCA_019843815.1 Montemys delectorum
ACACACACACACACACACACACACACACACACACACACACACACAGAGAGAGAGAGAGAGAGAGAGAGAGAGAGAGAGAGAGAGAGAGAGAGAAACAGATACAGAGAGATAGACAGAGACAGACATAGAGAGAGAACACAAAACAGCCACACATACACATAGACACACAAAAACATAGTTACATAAAAATACACAAACAATCCCATGAATCACATCAGATCACCAAGGACTAAGGCTGGTCTTCAATAACAACAAAAACAATGGAAAGCCCACATTCATACAGAAGCTGAGTAATGCTCTACTCAACGATAACTTGGTCAAGGAAGAAATAAAGAAATTAAAGACTTTTTAGAATTTAATGGAAATGAAGGCACATCATACCAAAACTATAGGACACAATGAAAACAGTGCTAAGAGGAAAACTCATAGCTCTGAGTGCCTCCAAAAAGAAACTGGAGAGAGCATACACCTGCAATTTGACAGCACATCTGAAAGCTCTAGAACAAAAAGAAGCAACGGCACCCAAGAGGAGTAGACAGCAGAAAATAATCAAACTCAGGGCTGAAATCAACCAAGTAAAAACAAAAAGAATTATACAAAGAATCAACCAAATTAGGAGCTGGCTCTTTGAGAAAATCAACAAAATAGACAAACCCTTAGCCAGACTAACCAGACAGCACAGAGATAGTATCCAAATCAATAAAATCAGAATTGAAAAGGTAGACATAACAATGGAAACCAAGGACATTAAAAAAATCATCAGATCTTACTACAAAAGCCCATACTCAACCAAATTGGAAAATCTGAATGAAATGGAGAATTTTCTAGACAGATACCAGGTGCCAAAGTCAAATCAGGATCAGATAAACCATCTAAACAGTCCCATAACCCCTAAAGAAATAGAAGCAGTCATTAAAAGTCTCCCAACAAAAAAAAAAGCCCAGAACAAGATGGTTTTAGTGCAGAATTCTATCAGACCTAATACCAATACTCTTCAAACTATTCCACAAAATAGAAACAGAAAGAACACTACCCAATTCGTTCTATGAAGCCACAATTACACTTATACCTAAACCACACAAAGACCCAACAAAGAAAGAAAACTTCAGACCAATTTCCCTTATGAACATCGCTATAAAAATACTCAATAAAATTCTTGCACATCAAATCCAAGAACACATCAAAATGATCATTCACCATGATAAAGTAGGCTTGGTTCAATATACGGAAACCCATCAACATAATCTACTACATTAAACAAACTCAAAGAAAAAAACCCACATGATCATTTTTTAGATACTGAAAAAGAAGTTGACAAAATTCAACATCCATTCATGTTCAAAGTCTTGGAAAGACCAAGAATTCAAGGCCCATACCTAAACATGGTAAAAGCAATATACAGCAAACCAGTAGCCAGCATCAAACTAAATGGAGAGAAACTTGAAGCAATCCCACTAAAATCAGGAATTAGACAAGGCTGCCCATTTTCTTCCTATCTAGTCAATATAATACTTGAATTTCTAGCTAGAGCAATTAGACAACAAAAGGAGGTCCAAGGGATACGAATTGGCAAGGGAGAAGTCAAAATATCACCATTTGCAGATGATATGATAGCATATTTAAGTGACGCCAAAAATTCCACCAAAGACCTCCTAAACTTGATAACTTCACCAAAGCAGCAGGATATAAAATTAACTCAGGCAAATCAGTTGCCTTCCTATACTCAAAGGATAAACAGGCTGAGAAAAAAAGTAGGGAAATGACACCCTTCACATTAGTCACAAATAATATAAAATAACTTGGTGTAACTCTAACCAAGCAAGTGAAAGATCTGTATGACAAGAACTTCAAGTCTCTGAAGAAGGAAATTGAAGACGATTTCAGAAGATGGAAAGAGCTCCCATGCTCATGCATTTGTAGGATTAATATAGTAAAAATGGTCATCTTACCAAAAGCAATCTACAGATTCAATGCAATCCCCATCAAAATTCCAACTCAATTCTTCATAGAGTTAGAAAGAGCAATTTGCAAATTCATTTGGACTAACAAAAAACCCAGGATAGTGAAAACTATTCTCAACAATAAAAGATCTTCTGGGGGAATCACCATCCCTGAACTCAAGTTGTATTACAGAGCAATAGTAATAAACACTGCATAGTATTGGTACAGAGACAGGCAGGAAGATCAATTGAAGACCCAGAAATGAACCCACACACACATATGGTCACTTGATCTTTGACAAAGGAGCTAAAACCATCCAGTAGGAAAAAAAGGCAGCATTTTCAGCAAATGGTGCTGATTCAACTGGAAGTCAGCATGCAAAAGAATGCAAATTGATTCATTCTTATCTCCTAGGACAAAGCTCAAGTCCAAGCGAATCAAAGACCTCCACATAAAAGCAGATACACTGAAACAAATAGAGGAGAAAATGTAGAAGAGCCTTGAACACATGGGCACAGAGGAAACTTTCCTGAACAGAACACCAATGGCTTATGCTCTAAGATAAAGAATTGACAAATGGGACCTCATAAAATTGCAAAGCTTCTGTAAGGCAAAGGACACTGTCAATAGGACAAAATGGCAACCAATAGGTTGGAAAAAGATCTTTACCAATTCTGTATTTGATAGAGGGCTAATATCCAATATATACAAAGAACTCAGGAAGTTAGACTCCAGAGAAACAAATAACCCTATTAAAAATGGGGTACAGAGCTAAACAAAGAATTCTCAACTGAGGCATATGGAATGGCTGCCACCTCACACCAGTCAGAATGGCTAAAATAAAAACTCAGGTGACAGCAGATGCTGGCTAGGATATGGAGGAAGAGGAACACTCTTCCGTTGTTGGTGGGATTGCAAGCTGGTACAACCACTCTGGAAATCAGTTTGGCAGTTCCTCAGAAAATTGGACATAGTATTACCTGAGGACCCAGCTATACCACTCCTGGTCACATACCCAAAAAATTTTCCAACATATAGCAAAGACACATGCTCCACTATGTTCATAGCAGCCTTATTTACAATAGATAGAAGCTGGAAAGAACCCAGATGTCTTTCAACAGAGGAATGGATACAGAAAATGTGGTAGATTTACACAATGGGGTACTACTCAGCTATTAAAAACAATGTCTTAATGAATTTTTTAGGCAAATGGATGGAACTAGAAAATATCATCCTGAGTGAGGTAACCCAGTCACAAAAGAACACGCATGGTATGCACTGACTGATAAGTGGATATTAGCCCAAAATCTCAGAATACCCAAGATACAATTCATAGACCACTTGAAGGTCAAGAAGAAGGAAGAACAAAGTGTTGGTGTTTCAGTTTTTCTTAGAAAGAGGAACAAAATACTCTCAGGAGCATGTATGGAGGCAAAGTGTGGAGGAGAGACTGAAAGAAAGGCCATCCAGAGACTGCCCCACCTGGGGATCCATCCCATACACAGTCACCAATGCAGACACTATTATGGATGCCAAAAAGTGCATGCTGACAGGAGCCTGATATAGCTGTCCCCTAAGAGGCTCTGCCAGAGCCTGACAAATACAGAGGCAGATGCTTACAGCCAACCATTGGACTGAGCACGGGGTCCCCAATAGATGAGTTAGAGACAGGACTGAAGGAGCTGAAAGGGTTTAAAACCCCATAGGAAGAACAATTATATCAAACCAACCAGACCCCCTAGAGCTCCCAAAGACTAAACCTCCAACCAAGGACTACATATGGAGGGACCCATGGCTCCAGCTGCATATGTAGCAGAGGATGGTCTTGACAGAAGAGAGGCCCTTGGTCCTGTGAAGGCTCGATGCCCCAGTGTAGGGGAATTCAAGGGCAGGGAGGTGGGAGTGGGTGAGTGGGGGAACACCCTCATAGATTCAGGGGGAAGGGGAGTGGGAAAGGGGGTTTGTGGGGAGACCAGGAAAGGGGTTAACATTTGAAATGTAAATAAAGAAAACATCCAATAAAAAGAAAAAATACGCACACAAATGCACACACATAGAGACATATTAATATTATTCATTCTTAAAAAGGAAGTAAATTCTGACACATACTACAATGTGGATAACTCTTGAGGTCATTATGTTAACTAGAACAAGCCAGCCATAAAATTACATGAATCTACTTATGTGAGGTACTGAGGGTTGGCACATTTATAGAGACAGAAGTCAGAATGATGGTTTTTCTAAGAACCAGAAGAGTGGGAAATAGGAAGTCAGAGTTTAATGAGCATAGAGTTTACTTTGGGGAAGAGTGTTGAAGATGGGCTGTGATGATTGTTGAATAACAATGTAAATGTACCTAATGCCTGAACAATATACTTAAATATTGGTAAGATTGTAGTTAGTATGTTCTATATATATTTCATCACAATTCAGAATAAAATAAAATCTAAGGGACACTAAAAAACTTCAGTCACCAAAATAGATATCTGAGTATATTTACATACACATGGAACTTACTGGAAATCAAAATCAAATCATCATACATGCTAAGCAAGTGCTTAGCACTCAGCTATATCCCCAGCCTAAACTTTATAGTTTAAAACAATCAAAAATAATGCTAAGAGAAGTCCTTGAAGAAAACATTGAAAAATTTTAGATTAAGACTATCAGGGTCGGGCAGTAGTGGCGCACGCCTTTAATCCCAGCACTTGGGAGGCAGAGGCAGGTGGATTTCTGAGTTTGAGGCCAGTCTACAGAATGAGTTCCAGGACAGCCAGGGCTATACAGAGAAACCCTGTCTCGAAAGAAAACAAACAAACAAACAAACAAACAAACAAACAAGACTATCAGGGTCGAGCCTGGCAGTGGTGGTACACACCTTGCACTTGGGAGGCAGAGGCAGGTGGATTTCTGACTTCAACGCAAGCCTGGTCTACAGAGTGAGTTCCAGGACAGCCGGGAGCCCTGTCTCAAAACAAACAAACAAACAAACAAACAAACAAACAAAAGACTCTCAGGGTCAATGTCTTACCAAGCAGTAATAGAGCCTAAGGCAAAAGGAAAACCCAGGGATTCACAACCAGCACACACCCTGGGGAGTCTGTGGAGCTGTTAGGAGTATGGACTTGGGCATTTACACTGAAGATGCTCACTAGATGTTTTCTTATATCAGCCAACTTCCAACACTAAAGCAGAACTGTGTTAGCAGGTATTGGGTAGTAGAAGAAGCTGAGCACCACGGGGGTCCTCTTTGTTATCCAATGACCCATTGGAGTGATAGCTTGGAACTTAATGCAGAGTTGACTAGAAGCTGGGGTCTTGGGGATCTGTTCCAGGGCAGCTCTACCCCCTCACTCATTTGGAGGTGCTCCTCAACACACCAAGCCTACATCTCTGCTGACAGACTTTCTTCCTTCTTTCCTTCCTCCCTCCCTCCTTCCCTCCCTTCTTCCCTTCCTTCCTTCCTTCCTTCCTTCCTTCCTTCCTTCCTTCCTTCCTTCCTTCCTTCCTTCCTTCCTTCTTCCCTCCTCATTCCCTCCCTCCCTCCCTCTCTCTTTCCTTTCTCTCTCTCTCTCCTTCCCTCTCTCCTTCTTTCTCTGATTTTAAAATGAGCTTCAGACCTAATCACCCAGCAACCTGCTTCTCTTTGCCAACTGGCTTGAGCAGTTCCAGGAGGGAAGGCGGCTGTAGGACAAGTCTCTGCAGCAACACTGAAGGGCCAGGTACTTCCATTAACAATGCAAATACTGGGGAGTGTCTGCTGATTTACGGAATGAAGCCCACAGAGGTTCATATGTCATCCCCTCAGTGGTCCTGGGAAACACCAGATGGATGGTTTACATGTAACCGCCCAAGTCCATTGGCATTGTTTCAGAGGTCTGGATTTAGGGATGCCTGCTTCATTTTTCTGGATCCCAGTGATTCCGGCCAGGAGATTCTGTCATCATCATTGGCAATTCCCACCCTCACCCTATATGTTCTGTTTTCTTTTCCAGAAAGAGGGCAATTTACTTCCTTCTCTCTCAGCCCGTGGGGTCTGGCCCTTTGGCTAGCCTTACCCAGGCCATCTCTAAGCTCCAGGAACACAAGTCTCCCACCCATGCCTTCTGCTAACACAACCTCCCTATGCTTTCCTCCCCTACTTCTCTACTCAGCCACCTTGCCCCACAACTGAGTCTCAGCTGGATTTTGTCCCACAGGGGACATTCCGCAACTAAATTGTTTGGCACAGTTAGAGCTCTGGTGGGGGAACTACTGACATCTAGCGGGTAGAAGATTGAGACTGAGTCTCAAGATGCTACAGTGTATGAGATATTGCTCCTTGCCCTGCACTGTCCCTCAGCCCCAAATAATAGAGTACTGAGTTTAAAAATTGTTCCAGGTGACCAGATCCATCTGCCCAAGATCATCATGTCTTCTGGAGAAGTAGGCTCTGATGTGCTTCCCTGCCATCCCCACCTCCACCACCCAAATCCACCACACATTAAGCCATATTTTTGGCACATCCTTTCTCTTCTTCAAGGTGCATATCTTAGTTTGTCATTCTATCTCTGTGGCATTGCTTGAGTATATGCTCTAAAGGGTGAGGTTCACGAAGTCAGAGACAGTCTATTCTCAAATATCTGTATGTTTGATGAACTCTTCTACCATTCTCAAAAAATAAACAAAAAATTAATTTGAGCCTCTACTATGTACAAGGGACTTTTAGATGTCACTGCCATGCACAAGGTGAACTTGACTTCAATCTTTACACCTTTTGAAAAAACAATAAATGATATTATAGGTGTGATAATGTTCTGAAGGTCAAGGAATGAGACTCAAACTCAATTCTGCATGCTTGCATGGTAAAGCTCTTTACCAGCTGAGTCATAGCCCCAAGCCTTGGTTTGAATTTTTCCGTGGGTGTATGTGTGACAATATGCACTCTGGAAGCTGATTCTGGTATGTAATGCATAGGCAGCTTTATTGGAGTCAGACCTCATGTGCTATACCTGCATTATGGTAAGGAAGGCATACTGGGGGTAGATGAGGAAGCCAATCAATGTGTACATCATCATCTGGGATAGCCCTGTGGATTGGTTTGGAACTGAGGTCAAGGAGTCCAGCCTTCGTAGCTTGTCACAGGTTCAGGGAAACTGGCTGGGAGGCAATTGACCTAGATTGAGAAGTTTCTGATCAGGTATGATGAGAGAGTGTATCTACTCTAAGGCGGGCTCTAGTCAGAGCACCATGCCCACCACTAGAATTCACTCCTCCAGCAGTACATGTGAATCTCTCGAGTGCCACACACTCACACATACATCTCGGAGACTATATGCCTCTAAATGTTGCTTGATAGAACCAAGTCTAGTGATGATTAGCTTAGGATATGGTACCCAGCTTTAAAATGGAAGATTCATTTTCATTTGCTCACCCTAGACTTCAATTCCATTATGGATTCTGTGAATTAAAACAAAAACACACATATATACAGACACACAAATGCACACAAGCACATAAGCACACATGAAAACACACAAATGGTCTTCTAGGCTCCTACAAAAACAGACTCCTTTATCTTGCAATTAGTAAAAGAAAACAAATAATTCTGGATGAGAGGATTTAAGGAAACATCAGACCTAATGTGCTATGCTCTTCTAACACCACCACATTTCAGTTATGTGTGGCTAGGAGTAGGCTTGGAGTCTGGTGATTCAGCATCAGGTAGATTTCTACTATCTGCTCATGAGAACTTGAGCAAGCTTGTCAGTTAGCCTCTTATTTGTTTCCTTATCTATAGGACAAGGGTAGCCCAGTACTTGCTTCCTGGGAGTGTTGTGAGGATTAAATGAACTAAGGCATGTGAAGTGCCTCAGACAGGCCTGAGACACAGCAAACACTTAAAAGATGTTACTCAACACCATTAGGCTCCATGAATCTTTTTTTCCCCTGGGAACTGAAAAATGTAGGCTTTTGAACCTGCTCCAGAGCAGCTTGTCAAATGTTGCCAGCTGTTATGACAATGCCACAGTCTTCAAAGCCCAAGAATTCTCCTAGATTTTTGTTCTGTTATTTATAACACCAAGGTCTCATCTTATGGGTCAGTACAACTTCTTCCAGTCCTGGGCAGAATATCTGAATTTGCAACTCAGCGTGTGGAAGAAGCAACTACTTTACCTTTAGCATTATATGAAACGTATACATCTATCTCCATATCCATCTTATACATGAGGATTTAGTCCTATAACTAAGTTTAGCTGAAAGGAAAGTTGGGAAATGTAGTCTTTATCCAGGGCAGTCAAATATTGAGCTAAAATATGGAAGGTTTTCATTGCTGAGGAAGAAGGAGTTAGGGGAGACTAGAGACCATTGGTAGTAGCCTACCAAATGTCCCAACATTGCTGTTGTGTTAGGGAGGGCAGGAAGGTATAGTCTGCCCAGGACTGGGAGAAGTTATACTGATTCGTGAGATGGGACTTTGGTGTTATAGATAACAAAACAAAAATCTAGAAGAATTCTTGGGTTTTGAGACCTAACAGAAAATTTTGGGCATTTCCATAACAAGTAACATTTAACAAGCCGCTCTGCAGCAGGTTCAAAAGCCTACAACTTTTGAAACAACAGTTCATGGAGCATTGACTGCCATGACATCAATTCAGAAGAATGACTGGGATGGGTTTTTTGCTTGTTTCCTTTTTTTGTTTTTTGTTTTTGTTTGTTTGTTTTTCTGGCTTACAGCTGGCAGCTTGGTCTCCAGAACCCACCATATGAAGTCTGGAGTAGGTCCTGACTGAGTGTGGATACTCCATCGATAGAATTAACCTCATAACCCCTGTGGACACTGAGCTGGTGCCCTAGTCTTTCTACATCCTCTTCCGTGGCAAACTTTCCACCCTTGTTACACTGGCTTAACCCAACTTGTCTTTAAATTCCAATGCGCAGATTGTCTGACCTGGCTGGAGGGGTAGAGGTCTCAGAGGGGGCTGTGTCTCAGGGCGTGGGGCCTAGGTGAGCCAATCATGAGCACATTCAGATGCTGATGGTGCTTATTAGACTGACAGACAGTCAGATATATAGACAATCAGACAGACAGACAGAGTTATCTCAGTAAAAAGCTGCTTCCTGTAGCCACTCTTATTTTACAAGAAGACTGTATTTTAAGCTTTGAGGGTTTTACTTTTGTTTTTTTTGTATTGTTTTGTGTTGTTTTTCTCTCCCTGAATTCCTCTTGTTAACATGGTTTGGCATATGACTGTTCCAGAAAAGGGAGACAAGGATGTCTCACTTTATCTTTGGGGAGGTTCCCTCACTTGTCCCTTCAGGGACCATTGAAGACTCCTGCTGAGAGTTAATCATTAGGCACTAGGGAGATTCAAGTTACTCAGGTAACTTTAGGAGAAAACTAGCCTGTATTCTTCTTAAAGGGAAACCATTTGTTTAGCCTCTCTGAAACTTGCTACTGTAATTGATTATAAAGGAAGAAAGAAGCCATAGTTACTAGACAACCACTATATGCTGGGAACTGCACCAGGGACTTAAGTTGAGTCATTAAATCCCCACAAGAGCCCTATGAGATGGAGGATTTTAGCTTCATGTAACACATGAGGAAACTAAGGCTCAGAGAGACTGAGTGACTCCCCAAGGCTATAGAGTTAGAATGTGGTAAAGCAGGACGGAACCTGGAACTGATTCTTAGAAAGTATCCTTTAACCTGTAAGAGTTGCCTCCTGTTAAGTGCATTGAGTCATCAGTGATATGGGTAGTGAGGATATAGAGAAATAATAATAATAATAATAATAATAATAATAATAATAATAATACAGTAGCCTGGCAGTGGTGGCGCACACCTATAATCCCAGCACTTGGGAGGCAGAGGCAGGCAGATTTCTGAGTTTGAAGCCAGCTTGGTCTACAGAATGAGTTCCAGGACAGCCAGGGCTATGCAGAGAAACCTTGTCCTGAAAAAACAAAAACAAAAAATAAATAATCAATAATAATATAACAATAGCAACAACAACAACAACAACAATGAATCCAGACCCTCCAGGAACATCAGATTAGCTAGAAAGACTCAAAGATATGTCATTTTATTTGTGACAAAGATCCATAGCATGGGATAGTATGGAATCATATCTAGCTAGGAATTGACGGAGAAGTAGATATGATTGCAGATGGTCAAGGTTTCCTTGGCTACATAGTGAATTCAAGGTTAGTCTGGGCTATATTAGAGAGGTGCTGTGACCAACACCAACTATTAATATCAAGATCTCATACACTGAACATAACCCATTAAGTAGCCACTCTGGTTAGCTTGTAGGCTCTGTTCTTTCATGTTCTCCTTCATTTGACAAGTGGTGAATTGATGTGGTGTGTCAGATGAGAGCACAGACACAAGCAAAACCAAAATGACCATGGGTTGTGTTTGTGTGCTTACATTACAATAAGAAATGATGTGGCTGGAGAGTGTCCTCAAATTGATGACTAAGTAAGTTGCTTAGAGCAACACCCTGCAGTGGGGGTGGATAAACACTCTAGGGAAAAGTTGCTGGAATTTCCAACCCCAATGAGCCCGTATAAAAAACACACAATCCAGTTATTATAAACTATATATCTAGCTTGAGCAGATCTAACACTATACCAGCTTATTCCCCAGCTATAAGACTTCTTGCTACTTGTGGTTTCTCCTGGCCATATGGTTCTGATCCATCATGGCTTCTTCCTCCTCCTCCTCCTCCTCCTCCTCCTCCTCCTCCTCCTCCTCCTC
>JADRCD010177467.1:0-7500 GCA_019843815.1 Montemys delectorum
CAATCCACACACACCCCAATCCACACACACCCCAATCCAAACAGTACCACCCAGTCAGGACCAAGCATTCAGATACCTGAACCTGTGAGAGACATTTCTCAATCAAACCACAATAGGTATATACATCTTTATTAGACTCGTTTACATCTGTGAGTGTTTGCCTGTGTGTATCCATGTGTACCACATGTGACTGCAGGGGCCAGAAGAAAGCATTGGACTCCATGGAACTGGAGTTACAGGTAGTTGTGAGTCTCCGTGTAGGTGCTGGGAAACATCCCAGGTCCTCTCTGTAAGAGCAGCAAGTGCTCTTAACCAGAGTCATCTCTCCAGCTCCTGTACACTTTATATACATGTACATTTTAATCTGAAAAGGCTATTTTGTTTAAAATGAAAAAGGAGGAGGAAATAACAATTGGGAGGACACCACAAGAGGTGACAGATATGCTTTCTCACTGGACTGGGCTGCAACTCAGGGTCTTGTGCATGCATGGTCAGTACTCTACCTTGGATCTACATCCCCAGCATTTTCCTGATAACTGTCTCTATGGCCTTGATGGTTTTGTGGGTATGTGCTTATCCTGAATCTAATCCAGTTTCATATAGTAAGTATATACTTTCTGTATGTCAACCATACCTTACTGGAGAGTTTAAAAAAAAAATGAAAGAAAAAAGACACTGTAGGGTTACTGGAGTACTGGGTCTGCTCCACCACAGGGCTCAGCCACTCCGGGAGGTGTAATGCCAGAAGTTTGACAGAGATTACACCATGCTGTTGCCAGGTGGGTGTCGGGCTATGGAGAAGCAGTGGGACACCACTCCTGGGGTGGGGGAATACAATCTAAATTGCAGGACAGCCAGAGCTAGCTTAGGGGTCCCTGGGCCTGCAAGGAGGCTGGGGCCATCTTGTTCTCAGGCACTTGGGCACTTGGGTGCTGCTAGGAGCTGCAGAAGAGCTGAGAACAAAGTGGGAGCCCACAGGCTGGGTCTAAGTGGGGGTGGGGGGGAGCTATGGCTGGTCCACTGGGAGAGGGTCCTTGGCTTATCAGCAGGTGGGTTTGGCTTGACTTGGTCGTGGCTGGGAGAGCAGAGAGGCCTTCAAAGCAGAGATAAAGATGGCCGCTCTATAGGTGAAAGCCTTCTCCATGGCTCCCCACAGCAGATCAAGAAGAAAAGAGACAGTCCGTGGTTTAAAGACATTTATTGTCATAGCGGAAATTGGATGAATAAAATTGTACCCCGCTTCTCAGGGTGGGCCTGAGGTCAAATACCTTTTGCAGGGAGGAGTGTCTGGGAAGGAGTTTATTGGCTAAGTCCTCCAGGCCTTTAGGTGCCTCATTAAAATGGAGATCTGTCTTGAGGATACGTGACCACAGGATATGTCCCCTACCTGTGGAGGGGCTTGTGGCATTGCTGTCACATGACTGATGGCCACAAGTCTATGGAGGGCCGCAGTCTTGTGTTGGGAGCCTAGTGTCGGGGAACCAGGCAAACGCCTGCCATCCCTTTAGGGTCATCGGGGTTAATAGCCTTAGCTCAGCCAGGAACCAGGCTGCCTTTCACCGTCCTACAATACACAACAAGATATTGTCATTCTAGAAGTTTCTGAGTAACAGTGTCTGACCCATTTGTTCCTCTGTCCTCTATCTCCTGCTGTGAGTCACAGACTCTGGTGCCTGGTGACCCTGGACCTGGGACCTCCACTTAGTTTATAAGGAACTGTCTCCTAGCATGAACTATCCATAAAGGAGAGTGCGTTCTAGCTTCAGGGTACAGGGCTTCACCGCCTGTACCCTGGAAGAGCCTGGAAGAGCAAAAGGCTGGGCAAAGAGCCCTGAGCTAGCTGAACAGCTAGGCAGGGTTAATGCAGCACAAGGTAGAAACTAAAAGGTCCTAAGAGTCTAAACTGATCAGATATTAAATTTAAAGAACAGTAAAAGAGTGAGGAGGAAGAAGGAGAAGCCAACATGGGTTAGGTGAGTTCATAAAAATATGGCCCTGAGGGCTGGCCAATTGGAGTTAAGGCAGTCCAGATAAAACATAGTAAGTAATAACTAAGGATTATCTATAGGAAAGTAGATTCTAATAGCATAGAGGGTAGGTATCTGCCCAGCTCTTGTGCTGAAAAGGGCTTGTTGTAAATACAAAGGTTGTGTGTGTCTTTTATGCAGGAACTAGATTATCAAAGGCAGGGTAGAAGCCCTGGATTGAGATTTAAAATGTCTACAACACTAGTCACATGGTACAGAGACTCCTGAACTCCCCTCTCCATCTCTAAGCATGGCCATGATCTACCACTCATAAAGTTCATAAAGCAAGCTGCCCCTTCAACAACTCTAATGGCGGGACTCCTAGAATTTAACCTGCCAGCAGGAAGGACTTGTTTTTCTTCCCCACCTTAATAAACACCACCATCTCCTATCAAATTGGTCAAGTCCCCAATGTGGGAGCTAATCAACATTCCTATGAGCCTTTCAATGCCTGTTTCAATCAAAGGGCAATCCTGCAGAGTCCCTGTTCAAACTATGTCCTGTAGTCCACTGTCAGCAGCATGGACATCTCAATCACTTAGATAATGGACAGCTGCCAGGTTCTGCCCTGGGAAAGAAGACTCCGTATTTGAAACAGGAAAACGATTTGGTAATATTTGAAAATTATGTGTGCATATAGCATTCCTTAAGATTTCATTCAAAGGCATTAGCATCCACGAGGGAGCCTTACCTGGAGCAGACATTGCTTTGCTGACTGCAAAATGGTAATTCTCACAATCTTATCACTTCAGTATCAGTACTGTACACTATCTGCGAAGAACTTTCCCCTGTCCTCTTTGGGAATCTTGATAAAATTTATGGATTACTTTTTAATTCTGTGTGCTATAACCCACTGTGGCCTTTTTTTTTTCTAATGTTCAAACTGTCAAGAATTTGACCAAATCTTTCAAGCTATTCTTACTTTTGGCAGGTCCTCCTGACCACCATTTTTGTGATAGCTAATCTTGGTTGTCAACTTCACTGCTTCTGGAGTCAGTTAAACCCAAAGATGCTGGATGCTTCTGTGAGGGATTTTCTTGATCAGATTATTTGAAGCAGGAAGACCTATCCTAAATCCGAGTGGTACCTTCAGGTGGCATCTCACATACAAGAACAGAGAAGAAGGAATCTACTTTTGTCTGCTTGCCTCCACTTTTGATGACAAGATCATCTGCTCTGTAGATGTGGCTTCTTCAGGATTCCAAAGCAGACTGAAGACCAGCAGCTCTCCAGGAACCTTCCAGGCCTTTGGCACCAGACTGGGACCACTGAGACATTCTGTCTTGAGGACTAAGCAAAGACTGGATTCTTGGCCTCTCCAGTGGGAGACAGACATTGTTGGAATACCTGTATCATATCCTGAAAGCCAATCTATGAATCCCCTTTTAATACATTTACTCGTCCTATCTGTCCTGTTTCTTTAAAGAACCTTGACTAATATGTTTATTAAAATAGCATCCCATTCTCATCCAGAGTCTTTCTTGACCTAACTTAATGTGTGTGTGTGCAAGTGCATGTGTGCATGTGTGTGCACATGCACATATTTAAACTTCTGTTCAATGTCACTCTCCACTGAGAAGCTCTCTCTGAACACTCTGCCAAAACAGCATCTCCACCCCAACCCAAAGTCTATCTCCTGGCCCAGCTTAATTTGTGCATGTGTCTGTTTATATGAGGGCTTGCACATATGTGCAGGTGTATGTGGTTGCTTCTGCATGTGTGTGGAGGCCAGAGGCAAACCTCTGATGTTACTTTTCAGATGGCACTCACATTGGTTTGTTTGTTTGTTTGTTTGTTTGTTTGTTTTTGAGACAATCTCTCACTTGCCTGAAGTTGCCAAAGCAGGCTCACATTGACCACCAGAGGTCCATGTATTCCACCTCCTCAGCCCTGGGATTATAAGTACATGCTCTCAAGCCTGGTGTAAGCTAAGATTTTTCAAAACCTACTTTAATTATGGTTCTTAAATGCTTTAACCTCCCTTTTAGCTTACCAACCAGAGATAGCAGAGAAAGAAGGTTACTAGGAAAGGGGGGATCTAGACCTGTTTAGTAGTAGTTCTTTGGGGCAATTCCAATTTTTGTTGTCAAGATATCAACAATCCAGTCCAATAGCAATCACAAAACATGAATCAGTAGCTGCAGCTTGGTCCAGCAGAAAGCACAAAGTTCTACTGAACCAGCAGGAGTTAGAAGAAGTGGCAAGAAGCATTGGAATGCCATGAGAAGCTCTTTGGCACATTACTCTCTACGAAGTGAAGACCAGTGAAGACAGACCAATGAAGACCAGTGAAGACCAGTGAAGACCAGTGAAGCACTGCAAGGCATAGCAGTGCAAGAGCGTCCTCTCACTGTCGGTGGCATTACACTTACACTCTTTCTAAACACCACACACCCTTCCAGACATCTGCTCCAGCAAAACATCACATGCCCTCTCACGTGTCTGCTTCAGCAAACCATTCTCTCCTGGGTCTGCCTCCAGAAAAACATCGTATGACACAACCGAGTTTCCAAAGAACCCACAAGTTTCCACTTCAGCCTGGCTTTTAAATGTAGGTTCTGGGGACTGAGCTTAATGTCCCCAATGCTTTCATAGCCATTGCTTTAAAAATTAAACTGTATCTCCAGCCTCTAACTTCATTTTTCATTGTTTTATTTTCCCTTATGTCCCCCTTATGAAGCATAAACGGGGAGACTGTTCAGTGCTGTGACGTCAGCACCAAACGCAAGGTGAGCACTGAGTAGGTCTACGTTATCCTGATTAAATGAAGTGACATAGACCTTGATGACACAGACACTTAGAGAGCCCCTTACGGGCAGGTACATGGCAGAGCACACACACAGGCTTACTAAAGAACTTGCTAAGGAAACAGAATCACATAGACATGTCTACAGGCGTGCAGCACATAGTTCATTTAAACAAATGCTTGTGCAAGGTAAAGATGGAATCACATACTTAACACTCATTTTTATATATACCTCCCTAACCCATGTCCACACTTCTATATGAACACAAACATATTCTTGTGGATACACATATCCACAGATAGACATTTGCATGGTACACATGCATGGATGAACACTTGCACATGTGTGTACACATGCATCCACACCTGGCTATTATCTGGCCCAGTCTCCATGCCCTTGCTGAGCCTAGCTAGAACGGAGGAAGCTGGCCACTTGCTAGCCCCTGGCCAGGAGAATGTCTCCTGGCAGCGTTTCCTCTCAGGACAGATGATCTGAGAGGAGGTGGGGCTGCTGGGGAGGCGCCCCCTGATGGATGACCTCTCTGTGGCTGTTGCTGGAGCAGCAATGTCACAGAGGCCATTAACAGTCTGGGCAGAGCCATAAAACATGCCTGGCTCCAGCAGCTCCTGCCCCCACCATGCTTGCATCTGCAGTCACCCTGCCTCTGGGCCAGGGAGGCATATGAAAGGCAATGACCTCTAAGGCCATAGGAGTTGAGGGTGGTAGGGCAAGTTCCGGGGGCTTCTGCACCATCTCCTCAGCTGGGGACAGGGAAATGACCCTCTGGGATAGGAATAGGGAGAAGGTAGAAGCTGTCAGCAAGTTGAGGAAACCAGGCAAAGTTAGACCAGCAGGGGATAGGGGACCAGAGAAATGGCTGTGCTACCGGGGAAGGAGCTAAAGTTTCCCAGATTGGCTCCATTAGTGTCTGATGCCCCCAAGTCATGCTAGATGGCTGATCCCAGACAGGAAGCTAACTCCAGAACCCAGTGGCTAGCATAGTATCAACTGCCCACAGTTCCTGTGGCCTACATAGGACTACAGTACGAGCCCATGAAGTCTTCACAGGACTGGACAGCTTCATCATCCAACGCAGGTTGGGGATCCCAAGGGATTCTCCCCCCCACAGCCATCCTCTTCAAACAGATCCTTTGGGTAACATTCTGTACTGGCTCAAGAAGTAAAGGGCCAGGTGGGTACATAGCGTCCCTACTGGATCTTCAAATCCTAGACACAAGAAAGGAAACTGTGTTAGGATCTTAAGCTTAGAGCTGTGGAAGACAAGCCCAGGCATGATGGAGGCAGGGGGGGCGAGGTGGGAGGATTGTGCCATAGAGATTGTGGAGTGGAGGGATTTAGGAAGACCAAGCAAGCTGCAGGAAAGAGAAAGGTGGGGGCTGAGAGAGGCTGAAGAGGAGATGTTACCTACTGAGCTGACCCAAGGAAAGATCTGGGGTTTTACACCAAGGGCGCTGGAGTGACTTAAAAGGATGTTAAGTGAAGGATTGAGATGACGTAATTTGCCATCCTTCCCAAATATGTCTGTTAGTACAGAAGTGCAGAGGTGGACCAAGACCAAAAAAGAGGAAGAACATGCAAAGGACCATACAATCTCTCTCCCCATTTATTTTCCCTGCAGAAAAGTGTGTGTAGCCAGTGTTCTGGGCTGGGAGGCAGCTCAGTCTACAGAGTGCCTGTTGTAAGCACAAGCACGAGGACTTGAGGTTAATCCCAAGAGCACAGCTTTAAAATGCTAGACATGGTGTAGGTGCTGATTAGTCTTGTGCTGGGGATGCAGAGACAGGTGAATCTGTGGGGCTCACTGGTTAGCCAGCAGAACCTATTTGTCAGACTCCAGACCCCTGAAAGACTCTGTCAAAAAAAAAAAAAAAGAGGTGGATACCCCTGATGAACACTAGAGGGTTGTCCTGGAGTCTCTACATTCAAATGAACACCTGCACACACATGGATTCACACAGAGAAAAACTGGCTTCCTTCCATCCATTCATTTCTCCACACATGCCTTCGCCATGCTTCATGCTGGAGGTGCAAGATGAGCCATGCTTGGCTGTCTGCAGGAGGATAGGTTGGTAGAAAAATAAAGTGGGGGCGGGAGCAGCACTGACAGAGCATCTATTGGGCCTGGAGTGAGACAGATGGCACAGAGTGTCAGTTTAGCTCCCAGGAGGGAGGTCTCCTTCCTGCATCATTTCACAGACAGAGAAACTGAGTCTCAGAGGGTTGAGTCACCCAAGTTCTCATGAGGAGTTCTTACCCTGGCAGAGAGGCTTCTGAGGATGACAGAGAGGTCCTGAACCACTCCAAGGATAGTTTTCCATCCTTGTCTTCAGAACTGGCAAGGTTCTGAAGTTCCCAGAAAGGATGGACCTCTGGGGGATTGGCCCAAGAGCTCACACTGCCTCCCCCTTGGCTGTGATGAATGCCTGACAGCCCTTCCACTTGCAGGGAACTCATCAGACTAATGCCTCCCAGTGTGAACTCCTTGTCGCCTTTGGATGAGAAATCCCAGCCTCCTGGCGGTCCGTGCCCCAGACGGATGGGATCCGGTCCCCGGGCCTGTGAGCAATGCAGCCTCATCTGCAGAGAGAGGTCGATAAAGGCCCTTCATCAGGACCACAGAGTCTCCCATCAGCCACTGGGTGATATGACATCTCTTCTGCATGCTCCCCCTTTGAGGCTGACTCCAGCTGCACACCTGCATGTGA
>JADRCD010177467.1:10000-16869 GCA_019843815.1 Montemys delectorum
GAGAAACCCTGTCTCAAAAAAAAAAAAAAGAGACACCAAGATCAGAGCATCCCTTATAACAGAAAACATCTCACTGGGGTTTGCTTACACTTCAGACCCTTAGTCTGTTACAAACCTGGTGGCACACAACCAGACATACATGGTGCTGGAGAGGTAGCAGGAAAAGAGGGACACTGGGCTTGGCTTGAGCACTGAAAGCCCATCCCCAGTGATACTTCCTCCAACAAGGTCACACCTGCTCCAACAAGGCCACACCTGCTCCAACAAGGCCACACCTGCTCCAACAAGGCCACACCTGCTCCAACAAGGCCACACCTACTAATCCCTCTCAAGTATGGCCACTCAAATATATGAGCCTATGGGGACCATCCCTCTTCAGTCAGTGCACTCAACCCAATCACCCTGAGCCCCTATAACTCTCCACCCCCTCATCTCCCAACCACAGCCCAGAACTCTGTGAATCCTGATCCCCTTTGGTTGACCCTTCCTGACTCCAGTCCCACCCTGCCTTCCCATACCCTGATTAAAGTCCTTCCTGCCTGTCTCTCCTTTGGAGTCAGATTGGAATCCTCTAGAGGAGGAGAGACAGTATCTGTTGATTATGCTCTTTATTTGCTCTCCCCTGCCTTCTCTCCTTGTGTATATGTGTATGTCCAGGTGCATGTGCACATGTATATGTGTGTATGTGTATATGGAGGCCAGATGTCTATGACACACATCTTTAATTTCCCTCCACCTTGTTTTTTGAGACAGTGTCTCTCACTGAACCCAGAGATTTGGCTAAACTGGTTTACTAGAGAGCCCCAGGGTTTATCCTGTTTCTATCTCTCTCTACCTGAATCCCACAGAGCTAGGGTTACAGGGGTGTGTGACCACATCCAGTGTTTCACATGGGTGCCGGGATAGGTTTTTGTGGTAAGCATTTTACAACTGAGCCATTCCCCAGGTTCTCTTCTCCATTGTTAATATTTTCCTTGTGTTTTCAGGGTTCAGGGTAGCCCAGATGGTGCCAGGCAAGTCCCCTGTCACTGAGCTGCAACCCACACCTGCTATTTGTGAATTATATTGAAGACAAAAGGCTCTTCTTTAACTTTGGGAACCCAAATAACAGGCGAGAATTTCAAAATGACCTCATTCAGCCGCCATGGATGAAACTGAACCGGGTGTCAGCCACCATCAGCCCTTTCCTGTGGCGGAAGGCTTCAGGGAGTTTCTGGCGGTCGGGGCAAGGGTTCTCTATTTGAGAGTCGGGAATGCAGGTATGTTTTTTCTCTTTGGAAAGATGAACCAAGCAATGTATCTGTGACCTGTGTGCTTTTCTGTATGTATATCCTGAATTAAAAGCGTTTTCTTATTTTGGTTTCTTGTTTTAAAACTGAGGGCATGGCTCAGTGGTAAAACACTTTCTAATATATGTGAGGCCCTGGATTCCATCCCAACACACACACACACACACACACACACACACACACACACACACACACAGTTCTGTAGCCTGGGCAGGTGGAGCCCTCGGGGTAGCAGAGAGGGTCAGGCGGGTTTCCGTAGCAAGTGGGACATGGCTACTTGAGAGGCTGGCCAAGCCATTCTGCCTTGACTTGTAGAGCAGAGTCTGGTCCTCGGTTGCTACGGCAAGCTTTCAGTCCAATGGAATGCTGACAAGGCCCCCCCCCATGCCCACCCCCGCCACCGCTAAGCACCCCACTGCCCGCTGGGACCCTGCCGTGGTGCCACCTGCCTCTCCTTCCCAACAGCTGTATTTTTCAGGTACAATATGACAGGCTCAATCTATTCCTGTTATATATTTCCCAGTAAATGGACAAGGTGAAAACAGTGTCAGTTCAAATCACTATCATGACACTTAGTTCTGATTTACAGCACCTTTTGCTGCAATCTTGAGAGCGCCTGCATCCATGCTGAGCTGGATTGCCCAGCCAGGCCCCACGGGGTCAGTGTTCAGATCAGCTTCAATAAAAGAATTTAGGGTAAGGCGGCCCCAGGTGGGCAGGGGGCAGGCTAGGGGGCCCAGAGGACAGGCTGGGAGAGATGCGGAGACCACCATTTTCTCCCACGCCTCCCTTCCAACGACTCTTTGTCCCCGGCCCTGTGGTTTGCAGCATCTGGGAAATTTATGGCGGCGCCATAAACGGGTTTTACAGACAGCTGTTAGAGCGTGTGGAGCAAGGCCTGGCTGTCGGGGGACCTAGTCTCAGGCTTATAGCCAAGACACTTAAATATTATGGCCACACATATATAAAAATCGTGCTAGGCGCGTCCTCTGCTGCCTCCCTCCTCCTGACCCGGGAGCCAGAGAATAGCAGCTGCTTGCAGCTGCTGCCTCTGCAGAGACAAATGCCCTCAAGCCCCTTGCTCCTGCCCCTGCTATGCCTCCATAAGACTTAGCCTTGGCCGGAAGCATGGACGCAGGTGGAGTTGCCTAGAGGGCAAAACCAGATGTGTGGAATCTCTCCTAAGCTTTGTCTCCCTGGCTTACTGTACCAAGTTCTCTGAGCCTCCAAATCTTGTTATTGCTGTCAGCAGTGTCTTCTGCCTTCCTATTCCTCCGGTCAGTTTCTATTTTCGCTACCTTTCCAGAACTCCAGTTAACACTGCTTTCCAGGAGGTATCGCGCCCCACCCCCACACTCCTGAGTCACTTCTCTGGTCATGAATGCTCAGAGCCCCCCTGGACTTCTTCATAACATTTCTAACAATTGCAATGAAATAATTATTAGTGTCATTATCTGTTTAATGTCTGTCTTCCCCACTGAACAATAAAGCACAGGAAAGTGGGGTCTCAGTGGTGTGTAGAACCTGGTACTCAGGAATTAGACACTGAATAAATGGAAGTGAGTGTGTGCATGTGTGTGTGTGTGTGTGTGTGTGTGTGTGTGTGTGTGTAAATGAATGGCTCTTGACCCTCAGACAGAGCATGAGGCCACAGGACTCTGTTCCGATAAGCAGAGAGAACAGAGAGATCAGCAAGGGGAGGCTTTGGAGAGAAGGAAGTCCGTGGACTTCACAGGATAGTTTCCATGGAAGAAAACCGGTTGAGAGGCTGAAGATGTGACACAGGGATGCTCCCGTAGTCTCTTTGAGCCTTTCCTTCACAGTGAGGCTAGAGATGATTTCACGGGGTTGTGAGGGTCAAATGTACTCAGTATGTGTAACAAAGAGCTCTTGATGCTACATTATAACTATACAAGGCTTGAACTCAATAACTCCAGGCAAAGTTATTTATGGGGGAAAAGCCATCCCCCAGGTACTTTCTCTGCTGCCTCTGAAGTCACATTGTGTTATTGCATGACCCCTGCCTGAGTCATTTGACTAGGAGAGAATATATGACCCCACTGGAACCAATCATAGAGGGGCTTGTAACCTATGACCCCTGGCAGGCCAGTCCGATGCCCTCTCCTGGGACTGAGGAACTATGGGAAGACTTGTTAAGAGGTTCAGAGAGAGCCAGCCTCGCACACCTATAACCTGGATAACCCCCACTCCCATCCCAGTTTGAGGAGGAAGTATAAGTGGTTTAGATTCATCTTGTCACTAGAAAATATACTGGATGTGTGATTTGGGGATTGGAACCTTAGCTTCTGTGAGTGTCACTCCCTTACCCTTGAAATAGAGACCCTTAAAAAAAAGTGAATTGAATGATACCACATGATAGAATGTTTTACCATTCACAATGTTCTCCTTACTAATACAACCAGATATTCTAACCAGATTTCTCAAGACTTAAGGTTACCTTTGGGCCTCTGTTTTCTTTATTTAGTATGAATTGCATGGACCTGACTTTAGAGTACCACATGTGTTCAGTACCCATGCAGGCCAGAAGAGGGCATCAGATTTCCCAAGACCTGAAGCTGCAGGCAGTTGTGAGCTTCCCCTTGGGTGCTGGGACTTCTGAGAGGTCAGGAGACTGGGACCTCCTGTCTTATTTAGATAGAAGAAAATGCTGAGACCTGCTCAGCTTCCACACTGGCCCATGGGGAATTGCCAGTGTTCAACAATTTTCAGCTCCCCACATGGTTCTGCCTTAGACAAAATGGAAACAATAGGAAACATTAGACTGGACACTCCCCTGGGATGAAGGAAGCTGTACTGAATCAAGGAAAGTTCCTTTTACCCAGGAGAGGGAGCTGATGAAATCCATACTTTCTCAGCCTCTCTACGGGGCAGCAGCTTCCATGTGCCTCTCCTGTCTAACTATGCTGTCTCATTTTACCACAGTACAGCAGGCCTATGAATGACACTTGAGTACCTTACCTCAGAGAACTTTGAACTGAGGTAGAGACAGATTCTCCAAGCTCACTGGCTAGCAAGCCTAACCTAAGGAGTGAGCCCCAAGTCCAAAGACAGACCAGACTCCAAAACCAACATGGCCTCTTTCCTGCCCCATTCCAGTTGCGAGTGAACTTGGCTGGGTGCTAGGGTACAAAGACACTGAAGGGAGACTCTGTCCATGAGCTCGTCATCCTCCGTGGGGTGGCACTGTGAGGTGATGCAGGAACTGTGGGCTTATCCATGTTCCTTGTGTTAGCAGGGGCACACAGGGCCAATGTTAATCACACAAACGATTGTTGGCCAATGAAATGCAACTGGAGGTAGCAGGTCACAGCAAATGGTGACTGTGAGAGACAGGCTGTGCTTGCCACATCCCCTTTCCTATTGAACAACATGTTCTCCACCTCCACCCCCAACCCCCAAAATAAGCTCTGGTATGGATCCTGGAAAAAAACCCAAAGCAACAAAGCTCAGGCTGCTGAGCTCAGCCAGTGTGCTCTGAACACAGAGCACAAGGGAGACATAGGCGTTGGCAGCTGTGAGTCCCTGGAACTTTGTCATTCTTTGTTCCTACAGCTCAGCCTGGCTGCTCCTGACTGGTAAGAGGTCCGGCAAATAACTGAGCACAGAGGCTGGCTGTGAATAATGCCCCAATTGTTCCTTTCCCCTCCTTTGAAAGCTAGAGAACCATACCAAAGGGCAAAAACCCAGGAGCATTTGGTCGGCGAAGAATTCAAGGAAAACTGGGGCTCAGCAGGTAAAGGTGCTTGCTGCCAAGTCCGATGACCTGAGTTCAATCCCAGGAACTTACAGGACAGAAGAGAACTGACTCTCTTAAGCTGTCCTCTGACCTCCACATCATGCTTCACTGTGTATATGCTCACAAATATGCACAAATAGTGTAATAAAAATATATTTTTTAAAGAACCCAGTAAAACTGAAATGTGAGGAAGCAGTTGACAATACATAAAAAAACAGAAGGGCTTGGAACGGAAGTGCTGGCCTCACCAGCACTGAAATACTTACTACTCCTGGCTCCCCGCTGAAAGACAGATGGTTTCCTTCTCCCTCTTAGCATCTGCTCCTCTCATCTGCCCCCGCTGCCCCTCAAGCTGATGTTTTGAGGAGGAAATCAGAAAAGCTCCCCAGGCCTAGGGCTTGTGTTTCTGACCGCTTTACCCGTGCACCGTGTCACAGCTGAAACCAGCACGGCCCAAGGCAAGCAGAGCAAAAGAAGCAATTGATAGATGTGCTCGGTTAAAATGTAAAACTTCCGTGTGACAAGAAATACCATAAACAAGCTAGAAACAGCTATCTCTGGGGAGAAAATATTTGCAATTTATATTGCAGATAAGGGATTAGCATCCAGAATATATAAAGAATTCTAACAAATCAATAAGAAAAAGACAAATGGCCCAATAGAACACCCAGCAAATGATAAAAAAAAAAAAAAGAAAAAGTCAATTTATAGAAAAGGAAGTTCAAACGGCCAATAAACTTGAAGAATGTTCATTTTCAGTAGCAATCAAGGGACTAAACCATTAAGCTACCGAGAAACATATTTTACTTGTCAGATTGGTTTAAAAAAATTAAGGTTTGACATTAAGTGTTAGTGAGGGTGCACAGAAGTAGGGACTCCCAAATACTATTGGCAATAATAACAATCTGTACAACAAATTTGAAGGACAAAGGGAAAAATGAAAATCAAATTGCCAATCTCTCTCCTGGAGAGGGTGTTTGCATGGGGGCCTCTATGAGGGTGTTGTCCATAGAGAGAACGCCTGGGACTGGAGAGGCGGCTCAGTGGTACCTGGGCTCTTGCCACCATGCTAGAGGACCTCGTCGGGTCCCAGCACTCACATCAAGTGGCTCATCAAGTGTTAACTCCAGTTCCAGGGGATCCAATGCCCTCTTCTGGCTTCTGTGGACACACAAACATTACACACACAGATGCAAACATACACAAGAATAAAAACTACCCCTACATTTCTTTTTATAATTAATAATAAACAGAGAATGAAACCCTAAATATCCACTGATGGGGGATACATTGAATAAGCCACTATAGATGTGGGCCGCCATTTAAAAGACCAAAGCAAGTCTCTGAGTTCTCGTGCAGAGGTGCTGTTGAGCAGATAAGACAGGAAGTAAAACAGAGGCTGAGCAGGATACTTGGCAGGGCATCTCCAGATAAAACAGTGCCTGCTGTGCAAACGTGAAGATCTGTGTTTGGATCTCTGCAGTGAGAATTTTGCTTCCTTTTAAAACACAGAAGTGTTATGTGAGTATGTTTTTGTTTTGATCCCAGATGAGAGATATGGGTCTGCTTCAGATTGTCCACAGCCACTAACTATGATTTGTCTCATGCTCTGGCAAGGGTGTGATTTTGTCAGCTGAAGATTGTTTATGTTTAGAATTCTGGGGACACTTGAGAGGGTATAAAAATACCAGAGCCCCAAGAGACACTGCAGTGGTGGCTGCCAGTGCTGGTTCCTGCTAATGCTGATGATGCTGATGCTGCTGTTGTTGATGCTGTTGCTGATGCTGATGCTGATGCTGATGCTGTTGCTGATGCTGTTGCTG
>JADRCD010177467.1:17269-29320 GCA_019843815.1 Montemys delectorum
TGCTGTTGCTGATGCTGTTGCTGATGCTGTTGCTGATGCTGATGCTGTTGCTGATGCTGATGCTGATGCTGTTGCTGATGCTGTTGCTGATGCTGATGCTGTTGCTGGCTGCTGGCTGGAGATACCCTGCCAAGTGAATATCAGATTTGCTCCAAGGAACTAGATGCCCCTAAACAGCAGGAAGTAGTCTAAAGAGATCTATACCTCCTACCCCTACAACTTTCTTTCTTGCCTATTTAGTGTTGGAGGGTTGGAAGGGATCAGGGTAGAGAAGGGTGGTAGATATAAGAACCCAATAAAGTAGCCAAAAAAGTATGGTTACAGATCCCCAGCACCAGTGTAAACCTGTGTGTGGAGGCACATGCCTGTAAACTCAGGGCTTGTGTGAAGACTCGAGACAAGCTGAGCTCACTGGCCAGCTACACTAGCCAACCAATAAACATCAGCTTCAGTAAGAGACCTTGCCTCACAAAAATAAGGTGTAGAGAGAAAGAGATCAACTTCTGGCCTCCACACAACACAATATACAGGTGAACCCAAAGGTACATGTGCATACACATGCAAAGATGAGCACACACACACACACACACACACACACAACCACACACTTTAAAGGTAGTGTGGTTAAAAAAAACAAACATAAAAGGACAATTGAAATGGAAATAAGAGTGAATTTGACATTAACTCATGGATAAGTCTCTAAACAAAGGATTTATTTGGGAATATGCAAAGAATATTACATCTAACATACTTGGAACATACATATCAAACCAGGGTGACTGCTGGTATGTCCAAAGAACAAAGGAACAGGCTGGGATTGGGGCAGGGCATAGTGGCACAGTCTGTAATCTCAGCACTTGGGAGACAGAGGTGAGGGTAATCAGGAGTTCAAGACCAGGCTGGTACATAGCAAGTCTGAGGCCAGCCTGGGCTACATGAGACTCTGTCTTAGAATATGCAGGCAAGAAAACTGATAAATCAGAGAGGTTGGGGCTTACTGGCAAAGAGAACAATTCTGTTTAGATGCTGACGCTGGGAGCTGTCTCTAGAGTGACAGCAGCTGCCGGGGAAGCCCGGGGACTGTGGTGATGACCTGGGCATTTGACAGTGTCGATGTTGGGGAGTGTCTGTACAGATTCAGCTAGCTGTCCCTGCGCTCCCAGTTCTCCTCCTGTAGTTGTGTAGTAAGTGGAGGTTTGGAAAGCTGTCCTGTGGTCATTGCTGCCATCCGTGACTGCTGTGTGACAGCCCTTGGAAGCCACATTTGCCAAGTCTGACATGTTTTTGTTTGTTTGTTGAGGAACTACAGTGGGTGATGCCTTTATTTTTTTACTTTATTTATTCACTTTGCATCCCAATGTCAGCCCCCACCTCTCCTCCCAGTAACCCCTCACACAGATCCTCCCCCCATTCCTCCCTCCTCTTCTCCTTTGAGAAAGGGGAGGCCCCCTCTAGGTATCATCCCCACCCTGACCCTGGCATATCAAGCCACTGCAGGACTTAGCGTATCCTCTCCCACTGAGGCCAGACAAGGCAGCCCAGTTAGGGGAACAAGATCCACGAGCAGGCAGGCAGGCAGGCAACAGATTCAGGGTCAGCCCCTGCTCCAGATGTTGGAGGACATACATGAAGACCAAGCAGCACATCTGCTACATATGTACAGGGGGCCTAGGTCCAGCCCATGTTTGCTCTTTGGTTGGTGGTCCAGCCTCAGGGAGCCCCCACGGTTCAGGTTAGTCTTCCCATAGAATCCCTGTCTTCTTCCAGTTCCTCAATCCTTCCTGCAACTCTTAATGGAATAAGACTCCCTGAGCTCCAACTAATGCTTGCTGTGGGTCTCTGCATTTGTTTCACTGATGCTGAATGAGCCTCTCAGAGGACAGTCCCGCTAGGCTCCTGTGTGCAAACATAACAGAACATCATTAATAATGTCAGGGACTGGTGCTTGACCATGGGCTAGGTCTCTAGTTGGGCCAGTTATTGGTTGGCCACTCCCTCAATTTCTGTTCCATCCTATCCCTGTATTTCTTATAGACAGGATAAATTTTGGGTCTAACGTTTTGTGGATGGGTTGGTGTCCCTCTCCCTCCAGTGGAGTTCCTGCCCAGCTACAGGAAGTGGCCGCTTCAGGATCCGTATCCCTCAGGATCCATATCCCCCACTACTAGGAGTGAGTGACTCTGTTTTAAATTGGAGAACTTTACCCTCAACAGCCTTGAGGCTGTGGGGAGGGAACGTTGCTGTGTTGGGAGTGGGTGAGAGGAACTCAGACGGAACTCAGAACTAAGCTTAATTGTTATTATCGTTTACAGAAAAGGGAGAGGGTGTTGTGGACTGTTTATATCATTAAAAGTTAGTTTAAAGAAAAAAAAGTTGGTCTAGAAGAACAGTAAATACCTTCTGACCTACAAAAAGGTAATGAGGGACCAGGGATATATACATCCCCTACCACTGGGTGGGAGAAATGGTGGGCTAGTCAAGACAAGCTAACTGCTGCACTGTGGCACCACAACTGTTTCAGTGCCTTGTAACAGAATCTGCCCCTAACTTGGAACATCAGTTGGGGGCAGCAGCAGTGGCTCTGTCTCATGCAGTCACCCAGGACCTAGGTCCTTTCCCTGTGTGGTTCTGTTACCTTAGAATGCCCTCCCACAGGCCTTAAAATAGAGTGCTACTTCACAGTCCATTGGCTGGGACTTAGACAGTTGGCTGGCCTCTGTGCAAGGAAGGCTGGGAAATGTAGTCCAGGGCACTAGTCAGGAAGCAGAGAGTGACTTGTTGATCATAGCTGTGATCAGTCATGGAGCCTGTCTCAGTTAGGGTTTTACTGCTGTGAACAGACACCAGGACCAAGGCAACTCTTACAAGGACAACATTGAATGGAGGCTGGCTTACAGGTTCAGAGGTTCAGTTCATTATCATCAAGGTGGGAGCACGGCAGAGCAGGCATGGTGCGGGAGGAGCTGAGAGTTCTTCATCTTCAGCTGAAGGCTGCTAGGAGAAGACTGGCTTCTAGGCAGCTAGGACACTGTATTAAAGCCCATACCCACAACGACACACCTACTCCAACAAGGCCACCTCTTAATAGTGCCACTCGCTGGGCCAAGCACATACAAACCACCACACAGCCTCAGCTTCTATTTACAAGGCTGTTTTAAGAAATAGCCTAGTTCACCCTCTCAGCACACACCCATTCCCTGCACTGAGTTGCTTCCTGCTGGCCACTCTCACGTGGTGTGCCTAGGAAAGCTTCCCACTAGGACTGCCCGATGAGACTAACCCCACATTCTGTCTTCATCTACTTTCTTGGCCCCCATAGCAGAGGGATAGCCCACCCTACTCCCCAAATACAGACACTCAGCCTGGCTTCAGTCTCTAGGGGATTCTTGTAGCTACCCTGTTACCCAGGGTTAAGAAATTTAAATGTCTCCAGATGCCCTGGGAATTCCAGAGACACCACTGTGAAGAACCCATGCCTCAGAAACCTGTTGTGTAGAGGTGAGGAGGTGGACAAAGTCTAGTAATAGAAAAGGCAGTCACAGGGTCAGGTCTGGGAGGAAGGCCCTGGAGCAGGTATGAGCTGCCAGATGGGGGTGGACTCTGTGGGATGAGGTGGGAAGGTTAAAATGGAGACACAAAGCTGCTTTCAGGAGGCTCCTAACACTGAGATGGAGACAAGGCTGGTGAGCGATGCCCAGGGACATTCATCTAGAAGCATCCTGCAGGACAAGTGGGCTCAGGGAGACGTGGGCCAGGGGCGGTACCTGAAGGGACTGAGTCATTGAGGGAATTCTCCGGCATAGAAGCACCTAGCTCTCCTCCAAATGGGCAACAAGCGTGTCCTTGTTACCCCCAAATGGCTGAAGTAGCTCTGTCAAGGGAAAGGCCTGGAAGGCACAAAGATTTCTTGAGACATTGCTGGGAGACCCACAGTAGTGCCTGAAGTAATGCAAGAGGGGATAAGCTGGGAACCTGGGCAGAAATGTGGCCAGAGTGAACAGGGCCAGAGTAGGTGGCAAGCGCGCTGTGACTTTACATCTACACCCAGAAGGCCCTGCGTTCAGCTTAGTGCTTTGCTGTTGACATTTTGAAATGCTTCCTGATGAGTCAAAGGTACATGCAAGTGAACAGAGATGCTAGCAAACTAGTGTGCACCCACTGCTGCCGCCTTGTCATGCACACAGAACAGTTTTGAAGACCCTGTGAGTGCAGGGTTCACTGTTACAAGTCCAGGCAGACTGAAAGCCTTCAGGATTAGCAAGCCACGTCTTCCAGTCCATGGGGCGCCATAGCTCCAAGAGACCACATTTACCTCTTGGATCACAACGTGCGTACTTTTCGGAAAGATGGTGAGATTCTAAGCTACATGAATGGCTGCATATCCCTATCATGGTCCTTCTTCCTCATGTTAGCTCCCAGTGTTAGCTTACACCAAAAATATTGACAAAAGTAAAGTCGGTCAGGCCTGGTGACAGCACTATCAGCTACTTGGGAGCTGTCTTAGAGTTTCTATTGCTGTGACAAAACAGGATGACCAAAAAGCAAGCTGGGGAGGAAAGGGTTCATTTGGCTTACACTTCTACATTGCTGTTCATCACTGAAGGAAGTCAGGACAGGAACTCAAGCAGGGCAGGATCCTGGAGGCAGGAGCTGATGCAGAGGCCATGGAGGAGTGCTGCCTACTGGCTTGCTTCCCCATGGCTTGTTCAGCCTGCCTTCTTTTATTTTTTATTTATTTATTTATTTATTTATTTATTTTTGAGACAAGGTTTCTCTGTGTAGCCCTGGCTGTCCTGGAACTCACTTTGTAGACCAGGCTGGCCTTGAACTCAGAAATTGCCTGCCTCTGCCTCCCAAATGCTGGGAGCCCAGCCAGCCTGTCTTCTTATAGAACCCAGGACCACCAGCCCAGGGATGGTACCACCCACAATGGGCTGGACCCTTCCTCATTGATCACTAATTGAGAAAATGCCTTATAGCTGGATCTCATGGAGGCATTTCCTCACCTTCCTCGCTGATGACTCTAGCTTGTGTCAAATTGACACAAAACCAGCCAGTACAGGAAGGATGTTCACAAGTCCAAGGCCTGCCTAGGCAACTTGGTGAGACTCTGTCTCAAAAAGGGAAAAGAGAAGTGTGGTAGGCATGTGTCTCAGTTGGTAGAGTGCTTGCCTAGCATACACAAAGTCCTGGGTTAAGTCCCTTGTGCCACAAAAACCAGATGTGGTGGAGCATACCTACATTCCTAGCACTTGAAGGGGTGGGAACAGGAGGATCAGAAGCTCAAAGTCCTTCTCAGCTAAGTAGGGACTGCAAGTCCAGCCTGGATTATATGAAAGCCTGTCTCAAAGAATGAAAAGAACAAAGCTAAGAGCCAGTGAGATGGCTCGGTGGGTAAAGCGCTTGCTGCCAAGCCTGATGGCTGGGCTGGATCCCTGATATCCAAATGATGGGAGGAAAAGATCAACACATAAGAGCTGTAGAGCTTCCTCTACAGACAGGCTGTGATGGGGGTACATACAACAAACATGTACAAAACAAATAAATGATGGAAACACAAGGCTGGGGCTACAGCTCGCTGGTAGGCTGCATGCCTGGCATGCCTGGGACCTTACTAGCAAACCCCAGTCTTTGAAGAAAGAGGAGGAGGTGGGAGGGGGAGAGGAAATCATAGCAGCCGCTGTTCCTTCTTCCTCTGAGCTGTTCCTTCCTGTCTCTAGGCTAATATAGTGTTAGGAGACATGTGTGCACTAAGACATGGAGTGCAACCAGGTAAGCTAGGAGACATGTATGCACTGAGACATGGAGTGCAACCAGGTAAGCTAGGTGGCGGCAGCTCTGTGTCTAGAAAGAACAAAACACATCTGTCTGTATGAGCTACGAAATAATATAGGCAATTCCACACAGAAGTTAAATTCTCTCCTGTTTGCATTTAAAGGTGACTTTGCAAACTACAAAGTAAAATCCACAGGATAATTTTAAATTATATCACGCTCTTTACTTACGGTGATATTACACAGCAGATAAAAACCATCAGGCTAAGTCAAGAGAAAGGACATTAGAGACAGGCAAGTGCTTTGTTTTGTGTTTTGTTTTATTTTGTTTAATATTTTAATATTTATTTTGCAGCTTCCTAAACAAAGCTCATTTAGCTCTGGACCCTGGGTCAGCTGGAACCTTAGGTCCAAAGGACCTGGCTAGAAGGTGTCTTGGCTCCGTTGCTTTGTCACCAGGAGTTCGAGGCCCTTTACCCCCCAGCCC
This sequence comes from Montemys delectorum, assembly GCA_019843815.1. Taxonomy (NCBI): domain Eukaryota; kingdom Metazoa; phylum Chordata; class Mammalia; order Rodentia; family Muridae; genus Montemys; species Montemys delectorum. Next base: position 23,531 of record JADRCD010177467.1, read on the forward strand.
TGTCCCCAGCTCTCATAGCAGATTCAGCCTGAGCCTCCTGAATCACCAGTCGAGCTCTGCGTTTGCTGACTGTGTGTCCTCATGTCAGTGACTGGAGATCTGCTGCCGTTAGGATAAAGGCCAGTGTGTTGAAGGCTCCATAACCATCCGTGGGACTCTGGAGGAGGCAGTGGGACCTTGAAGAGGTGAGAGCTACTGAAAAGAAATTGGTTTACTAGGCCTTTGAAGGGAACGTTAGGACCTCACACCCCTCCAGGCCACCCTCCCTACCCTTCCCTTCTCCTCCCTTCCCCCTACTCCTCCCAACTTTCTGGCTCCCATGAAATGAGCAGCTTCCTTCCACAATGAGTTACTCACCAAGGTCCAAAAGCAATGGCACCAAGTAACCAAGGACAAAACCTCAGCCAAAGTAAACCCTGTCCCTTTCAGTTGTTGTCACAGTAACTGAAAGCTAAGGCAATGTCTATGTGCCTCATTTGGCTACCTCTGGAACAGGGAGTTTTCTAGAAATTACCTGCTTCAGAGTGTTGTTGAGGAAGTTGGAGACCTTCGTGTAAACAGTTGGGGCTCAGCACATGTGACACAACTGTCGCAGCATTTTCCAGTTTTGATGTACCATACAAGAAGCTTCTCATATCTCAGTGATGGCGAAGGGTGGGTCAGACTCCATGCTGGCGCTGAGGAAGGTGCTCCTGGGAATACAGCTCACTAGCAGACCCTGGGCTGCTCCTTGCCGTGGGGTTGACCATCTGCCTCTGGCTATGTGAGGCTGTGATGTGGAAATGGGTCTGGTGTTGCTTTAGAGGTGGGTGTTATGGGGACTGCTGGTCTCCTTGTCTGTGCTGGGCAGCTCAGGCTGTCCTACCCAAGTTCAATAGACAAGAACAATGACTTAAACAGCAGATGTTTATGGTCTCATACTTCCTAGTTACAATGACAAGGTCAAGGTGTGAGTCACTTCGGTTTATCCTGAGGCCTCTTTCACCTGTAACTTCACATGGTTGACATTGTGTATCTGTGCCCTAGTGCTTTGTAAGGATGCCAGTCCCATCAGTTGGATCCACCCTTGTGACCTCACTTGACATTAATGACCTCTGTATGAGCTCTACATCCATGTACTATCACATTTTGAGATAGTTAATTCTGGGGACACAGTTCAGCTCCCAGTGTCTATGGATGTATGGCTGCTCCAAGGGCCTCAGTGATCATAGAAATGACATTCATGTTTCTGTTTCAGGTGTGTGTGTGTGTGTGTGTGTGTGTGTGTGTGTGTTTGTGTGTGTGTGTGTGTGTGTGTGTGTGCATCAGACCTGTTGGGACTCCATCTTTGTGCATATCCACTGCTGGAACACTAGGGTCTAGTCCTGCCTTTGGCCATGAGACCTGATCAGCATTCTGCATCAGCCTGTTGGTCATGGTATGTCTGTGAGTCAGATGACATTAGAGGTCTGGAGTCTGGGGCCAGAGAGAATAGGATCTATTCCCTTCTGAGTCTGAGTTGCACACACACAACTGCATGTCTGTGGCAATTTCCCTGGCCATCTGTGGCCACCGGGCTGGACTATGGCTTATGAAGGGAGAGGAGAGGGTCCTATGGATTTAAGAGTTGGAAGAAGACAGAATCTGTGTTAGTAGAGGGCAGTGGGTAGATGTAACTGGAGCTGTTACAGTGGGACAGCAGCTAAGGCTGGGCTAGCTCCAAGATGAATTCAGTGGCTTTTGGGGTCTTGAAACTGTCACAAAGGCAGGCATAGTAGCAAAGCAGTGGGCCTGAGTGGAATGTGCTAGAGGGGGCGTTGAGGTCCAGGAGAGGGTGTGCAGCCATGAAGGAGCCCCATTGTCTCGGCACACTGGGGCCATATGGATCTCAAAACTGAGCCCTGTTCCCTGCTCTCTGAAGCCTGGGGCTGTGGGTAGGCTAGGCCCTCTAGGACTCTGGTCAGCTTCATATGCAATGCTCTGCTCTAGGCTACAGGTCTGCAAGAGGACAGATTTTTATCCCTATTGACTAGGAGAGGAAACTAATACCCAAAGAGATGAAGGATGTTGCAACCTGAGTCCTCATAGATGGCTCCCAGTAATATGGGGGCATTGCTTGGTTAGGAAAGGGAGTAGTGGATGAAGGGATGAAGGGATGAATGAATGAATGAATGAATGAATGAATTAAATGTTGCCTGTGCTTTGGAATAGGGCCCATGTCTAAGTCCTGGTGAAAACTGAAGTTTGTAGCTAACCTAGACTTTCTCCACCACGTGCATCAGCCCTGAGATGTGAAACTGATTGTGTTATTGCCTGTCCTTTTTGAAAACCAATAACAGACAAGAGGCATTGGCACTGGTCACTCATGGCCCAGAAAGAAGGGATTCCATTGTCTGATGGTTCATCTTTCCACCTTCAAAACAACCACATAAACACCAAGATTCAGCCTTGGTCAGTTCAGCTCTGGTGAGTGTGTGTGTGTGTGTGTGTGTGTGTGTGTGTGTGTATCACACCCCCACCACATATCAGCCTGTTCCTTTTTCTTCCTTTCCTCTTCTGGGTTTGTGATATTATCACTGTTTTCATCTTACCAGACAGACTAAAATGCACAATTCCTTTACACTTAGGGTACAGAATGTCATGTTGGTTGTGCCTGTTGGGTCTTTCTCTTAGTATCTGGTTTCTGATATCACTCTCATCTTTGTTTTTAAGGTCACACTAAGCAGAGCCTGTATTTCCAGGTCTAGCTTGTGACTCTAATGCACAAGGCTTCACTCTGGGTCTAGATTAGGCTAGTTATTAACTTCTTAAGATAAGTCACAGTGGCTCCAACCTCCGAGTGGGAGTATGGCACAGCCCTGGACTCTCATTTGTTTCCTCCATTCCCAGACCTAGAGGATGACAAGTTTTTTCCGATTCTTAAGTTCAGCAAAGCTCTGATTGTAGAGGAATTTTAATCCAACAACATGGCTACTCTGGCAAGTGATCAATCCAAAGACCTTCTAGGTCTGCAGGATCTGGCTGGAACACAGACTCACCTTAGTACACACCTTTAATATCAAACACTGACATCTAATTGAGGAGCAGAAAAAGTTACAAATCAGAAATAGATTTGAAAGACTGAGTCAGAGATAGGATACACCCTCTTCTCACAAGAACAGACAGAAAAGAGAGGGAGGCTACAGAAAAGCAGTGCAGGGAGGGAGGGGGGAGTTGAGTTGAGTTGAGTTTGGTGTAGTTCAGTTGAATGTGGTTGAGTTCAGTTCTGTTCAGTTTGTGCAGTCAATGCAGTTCAGTTCACGAAATTCAGAGACAGTTTTCCCAAGCAGAACAACTCAGCCAGAAGCTAAAAGAAGCCAATTTGAATCAGTTATTTGAAAGAAGAGTTTGAGCCGAAACAGCTGAGTTAAACCAGCCAGCTATAGCTCAGAAAGAGTCAAAAAGGGTGAGGTTATTCAGCAGTAAGTCTTGGAGGCTGAAATGTTCCAGGCCTAGGTTAGCAGATAGAAACTGGAAGCAGAAGCCTTCAAGGTCTAGACTTGCAGAAGATTAGATGGGATGGAGGCTAGAAGCTGCCAGGTCTATCCTAGAGATAGTTAGATAGGAACGCTCTAGGCTCAGCCCAAGCCATGTGCTCATAAAGCTTGGGTATGGCTCTCATTCCATCCTCCCATCTGAGGAAATAAAACCACCATTCACATCTGATAGGTAGAGCTGCTATCCTTGTTCATTTCTAAGTCTGGCTTACTTTTCTTGTGCCTGAAACACAGGTGATAACTGTGCTAGTTAACTTTGTCAACTTGACACAGCCTAGAGTCACTGAGAGGAAAGCCAGATTGAAGGATTGCCCAGATCACATTGGCCTGCAGGCATGTCTGTGAGGGATTGTTTTTGCTATTACTAATGCAGGATCCAGCCCACTGTGGGCAGCAAGATCCCTAGGCAGGTGGTTTGGGCTGCAAGAGAAAGCTAGATGAGCATAAGCCTGTGACCAAGCCACCAAGCAGAGTTCCTCCATGATTTCTGCTTGTACATACTGCCTTCAGGTTTCCGCCTTGAGTTCCTGCCCTGACTCAATGATGGGATTTGACCTGAAAGTATAAACTAAAATAAGCCCTATTCTTTCCTAAGATGCTATTGGTCAATGTGTGTTGTTATTGGTCATGTATTGTCATACCAACAGGAAAGAAATTAGAACAATGTCTAATAAATAATTGATGCCGTGGCATCAGCTCCCATTTTATAATAAAGGTTTGGACCTCAGAAACATTAAGTAACCTGCCTGAATTCACACAGCTAGGTCATAGCATAAACACTGAGCTAAACACTGAACCCACCAGTGACGCTGCTAGCCTCAGAGCCGGACATCTAAGTGATGAGGTCTCCAGAATGCCCTGGGCCCTCATCATCATCCGAGTACAACTGTGTGAGAAGCCCCAGCTGGCAATGGTCTAGCAGAGCCTGGTGATGCACCAGATTTGTGAACAAAGAAAATGATTATTGTTATTGTAGGCCACTTTTAGGGTAAGGCTTGTCATACAGCAATACATCAGGGACACTTCCCTGTTGCTCACTAGACGTGGTTAATGCCTTAGTCACTCAACAGAGTCCTGCTGTGCACCAGGCTCTTTGTTAGGCAAACGGGACAAGATAGTGAAGGCTGCAAACAAGCCATTAAATAGGAAACACCAGGCAGTGACAAGCAGCAGTAAGTATCAGGATGAAAATAGAAGGGGCTTTCTGCTTAGGTGATGGGAGAGGCAGCTCCAGGGATTGTGATGTTGAAGTTGAATGTGAATGTGAATGTCAACAGGGAATGTGGCAGCAGAATATTCCAGGCAGGACAACCTGATCATTCAGATGCTGAGGTGAGCTGAGACAATGAGATTAGTATGTTTAAGCATCCCTCCAGGGCTACGTTCTGCAAAGGCATGACCTTGGAAGCAGAGGACAGGAGAAGTCTGAGAGATGGACAGGAACCACCAGCTACAGACTTTGTAGCCACTGAAAAGTTGGGTTTTTTTTCCCTCCAAACACAAGGGAAAAGTACTGGAGAGTATTTAGCAAGGTGTATCAGTCAGATTTGGATAGGATTTGCTGCAGAACAAACCCGGCTACCTCTGTGGCTTGCTTCCTCCGGAAGATGTTTATTTCTCTCTTATATCAGTCTTGTATGTGTGGAAGATTTCTTCTAATGATGATTCAACTGTCCAGGCTGTTGTCATCTTGTAGCTACATCTTAAACCTTCAAGAGCAGTGGAGGAGGACCAGGGCCTGAGAAAGCACAGCTGGTATTTCCACACCTTGGTTTGAAAGTCTGTCTATCTACCTGTCTTCTTAGGGTTTCTAATGCTGTGACAAAACACCATGAACAAAAAGCAAGTTGGGGAGGAAAGGGTTTATTTGGCTTACACTTCCGTTTTGTTATTCATCACTAAAGGAAATCAAGACAGGAACTCAAACAGAACAGGATCCTGGAGCAGGAGCTGATCAGAGGCCATGAAGGGGTACTGCTTACTGGCTTGCTCCCCATGTCTTGCTCAGCCTGCTTTCTTATAGAACCTAGGACCACCAGCCCAGGAATGGTGACCACCCGCAATGGTCTGGGTCTCCCCCTTTCCTGTCCCTGATCACTAATTGAGAAAATGCTTTACAGTAAGAGCTCATGGAGGTGTTTCCTCAACTGAGGCACCATCCTCTTTGATCACTCTAGCTTGTATTAAGTTGACACACAACGCCAGCCAGTACACACTATTATCCATTCATCTATCTATCTATCTATCTATCTATCTATCTATCTATCTATCTATC
>JADRCD010177468.1:0-34132 GCA_019843815.1 Montemys delectorum
GGGAGGGAGGTGCCTGGCTTAGCAAGCCATGCTAAGTAAGCCAGTAGGCACATTTCCTCTATGGCTCCTGCCTGAGTTCCTACCCTGACATTCCTTAATGATGATCTGTAATTGGGGCACATAACTAAATAAACTCTTCCCTCTCCCAGGTTGCTTTTGGTCAGTGTTTTATCACCACAGCAAAAATCAAGCTAGAGTAGTGGGTAAGTTGGTGTCCTTGTATTAGTAACTTCTCTGTGGCTATGATAAACCACCATGATCAAGACAACTTGGGTTTGTGGCTCCAGAGAGGTAACAGCCCACCGTGAGGGAGATCATAGCATCCAGTGGAAAGTTTGGTGGCCAGGGAAGGGCTGGGAGCTCAAATACTAACCATGGGCATGAAGGAGACAGAGCAGATGGGGAGTGATGAGAAGATTTTCATCTCAAAGCCTGCCCCAGGTGACATACTTCTTCCAGCAAGGCTATACCACCCCGTCCTCTCCAAACAGTGCCACCAACTAAGTGTTCAAATGCCCAAGACTATGGAAGTCATTTCTCTCGAGTCCTAGAAGGATTGCCTCTGTGTGCTGGAGGAGGAGTTTTCTGCATTTACAAAGATCTGCTCTTTGACCAGCTTCTGCTTGTGGTTCCAGTCTCTCACAGTCAGGCTTCTCCCACCGAATATCACATCCTGCCTTCACAGACAGCTCCATGGCTAACATGAGGGCTAGAAGAGAGACCCCACTCTGGAGAAGGGCATTCGTGAGAGACAAAGCTCCTTCTCTGGACCTGTGTCCCTGTGACCAAGTTGAGAGATCAGTTAATGATGACTACAAAGATGACCTTTGTGTTGTCCTCTAAGCGTAACTCTGTCACAGCTGTGACCCTGGCTATGACCTGTTCCCAGTCCTGTTTCCCCTTATACATAAATACAGTGTAAAACTAAAAATCTCTGAAATTCTAAACCTTCCACAAGAACACCCCAACTCACTTTAAGAAACAGAAACTGGGCAACGTGGTGAGGGCTTTTTGTCCCAGCTACTCTGCAATGGAAGCTGAAAGGATTCAAAGTTCAGGAACAATCTGGGCTGTGAGTGAGTTCAGTGTCTGTCCTGAATAACTAGGTAAAACCTTCTCTCCAAAACAAAAGGAGGGCAAGGAGCGTAGAATTTTTTTTTATTAATTAACTATTTTATTTACTTACATCCCAAATGTTGTCCGCCTCCCTCCTCACAGAGTTCTTCCCCCATACTCCCTCCCCTTTGCCTCTGAAAGGAAGACTTGATGCCCCCCATTATCCTCCCACACCCTGGGGCATCAAGTCTGGACAGGATTAGGCACATCCTCTCCCACTGAGGCTAGACAAGGCAGCTCTCTGCTCCATATGTGCGGGAGCCTCGGACCAGCCTGTGTATGCTCTTTGGTTGATGCCTCAGTCTCTGGTACAGAGTGTAGGATTTTGGCAGTGTACCTGCTCAGCAAACACAAGGCCCTAAATTTACTTCCAAGAAAGAGAGAGAAAAAGAGGAAGCAAGAAGAAAGACATACGAACTGGGGCAGAAGGCAAGGAGTCTCCCTGCCTGAGCTAGACGTCCTCTCAATAACAGGGGGCAAGGGGACATTTTGGACGCAGCCTCCAGTAAGCCCAGAAAAAGGAACCTGGGTTCAGAGCCCTTTAGACCTGCTCATCTGTTAGTTTCTCCCAGCTCTGACTGTTTAGAGTGTTAGCCAAAATGTGTCTGTGAGAAAACAAATTCTAGCTGTCCAGTTCTGTGGCCACTATGGGCTGACCTCTCTACTACCTTCAGGAAGGAAGCAGCCTAATGGTCCACACACAGGCCCAGCGCCTCAGGCTGGGAACCACAGGCCTCCCTGAAATGAGATGAGGTAGAAAAGGAGGAAATCCAGCTTCTCTCTCCCCACCCTCTCCTCTCCTCTCTCTATCTCTGTGTCTCTCTGTGTCCCTTTGTCTCTCTCCCTGTCTCTTCTCTGTTCTCTCTCTCCCTCCCTCTCTCTCTCTCTCTCTCTCTCACACACACACACACACACACACACACACACACAAACACTCTCCCTCCCTTTCTTCTCCTCTCTCTGTCTCATGTCTCTGTATGTGTGTTCTCTCTCTGACTCTGTTCTCTATCTCTGTCTCTGTTTCTCTCTCCCTGTCTTTGTCTCTCTCTCCTTCCCTCCCTCTTCTCTCCTATCTATCTGTCTTGCCTATCTCTGCTATCTCTGTTCTCTCTCTCTGTTCTGTGTCTCTGTCTTTGTCTCTGTCTGTCTCTGTCTGTCCCTCTCTGTCTGTCTCTCTCTCTGTCTCTCTCTCTGTCTCTCTCTGTCTCTCTCTCTCTCTCTCTCTCTCTCTCTCTCTCTCTCTCTCTCTCTCTCTCTCTCTCCAGTTGGGTCTTTAAGACTTTAGTACAGATAGGTAAATGGGAAATCTTTTGCTAAGTGGTTACTTTTTTATTGAGGCTATAAATAGAGAAGTTGGGGGCTGGGGAGGCAGGGCATGAGACCCAGATAAGCCTGGGTGGTAGGACTGTTTGGGACGAAGTGGACTTTTTCTGCCTGTTGATCTCCAAAGCTATTGACAAAGCTGGACTAATCCAGACCAGCTGTGCAGACTGTAAGCAAACAGGGCCTTTTATGGGGCTCATCCCACCCCCAGCCTTGCGCTTACAGAATTTGATCCAGCCTTTCTACTGAGTTGTCAGTGAAGCACATCAAGCAAGCAGATGGAGTGAGAGCCAATACCACCACCCTCAGGTCCACCTGCAAGGTCCTGGAACCTACAATGGGGCTTTGGTCAGGATATTTGATCTATTGCCTCTTAGCTAGGCCAAACTTGAATTTCTCTATTTTTCTGGGCCTTGGTTTTCCCAACTGAAATTGGCCAGCACGGTAGTGATCTCAATGAGTCAGTGGGTGTGATAAGTGAGTAAACCAGAAAGTGTGCCCAGAGTGAGTGTAGGCTGGAAATGGGGAGAGATATCCTGAGCAGCTGACTCAACCTGCTAGAGAAGAAAGACTCCAGTACTGTGGGGTCTCCAGGTAGTCTGAGCTGCTGAGAGCTGTTCCCTACCTGACCTAATGGGAAGTCGCCCTTTTCTGCCCAAGGAAGTCAGGCACAGGAAGGGACACCCTTATCAATCAGTACAATGTGCTCCTTAGTGGCATAGAGAAGAAAACTGAGGCCCAGGCTGTGACCTGGGCACTATTTTCATTTCAAAGCTTTTATTTTCACTCATGGTGCCTTCATAGTTATCACTAGTGAGGTTTTGGGGGTTTTTTTTGTTTTGTTTTTTTGTTTTGTTTTGTTTTGTTTTTAAGGCAGATCACTTTGTGAATAAGAAAATGGAAATGCAAGGTTAAAAATGAAGGTTGGAAACACGTATTCATTCAGGGGTTAACAGACTTTGAACTTTATAGGAGTTCAATCTTCTAAGTCAATAGATTAATCCCTTTTCCTTTATTAATGTGTTAATTTCAAAAGTAATGAGATTTAGCTACCATCATATAATTAGGTAGACCAGTAGTCTCAAACTTGCACCTGCATCAGTGAGCATCCTGTTATAACATTGGACCTGAGCATTCAGACTGGAGTGTAAATAGGACTTTGCATCTCTAACAAGAGCCCAGGAGATGATGATCTGCAGATTCCCCCAACTTCACTTTGAAAAGCCCAGCTTTATGGCTAGAGATACCTCACACACACACACACACACACACACACACACACACACATACACACACACACACACACACACACACACACACACACACACGAAACAAAAACAAAAACAAAAACAAAAAACTAGTCAGGCAAACAGGAGAGCATGAGTTCGACTCCCAGAAACCATATTTCAAGAGTTGCAGTCCTAGTACTGGGGAAGCAGAGGCAGGCAGATATCTGGGGCTTGTCAACCAACTAGCTTATTCTAACTGGGGAGTTTCAGGTCAATGAGAGACTCTATCTCCAAAACAAGGTAAATAGTTCCCGAGGAATGACATCTGAGGTTAACCTTTGACCTCTACAGGCTCATGTACAGAAGTATACACCCACACCTCTACATGCAAACATGCAAATGAGAGAGGGAGGGAGGGGAGAATGGAGGAAGGGAGAGAAAGAGAGAGATAGAGAAAGAGAGAGTGAGAGAGAGAAGAGAGCACTCTAAGACCCTAAGGAATTCTTGAGAATGGGCCTACAGGGAGAAGCTATCAATGATAGAACATGAATGAGAGAACAGTCTACTCTATCGACTCTGAGACTATCATCAGGCCATCCTCCACATTATGTTTTTGCAGCTCTCCAACTCAGATCTATTTTACCAATGAGTAAGCTAAGTTTCAGAAAGGAAGTGTTACCATTGAATCCACATCCCTGGAGACTTTAATGATGGGGGCTCAATTTTTTTCCATCTCCAGGTAACTTAGAAAGATGAGCACAAAGGATTGTGGTCCACTCAGGGCCACCAGTTCCTTAGGTGTGAGCCTCCTTTCTTGCTGAGATCACCCACTCCCAGCTATCTTTCCATGTGTTGGCAGCTCAACTCACAGTGCTGCCTGGGGTCTCCTAGTCCCAATGGCTGAGATTGTCCTGTCTGGTGAGTGATTTAGGGACTTGGCAGCCTCCCTTGCTCCATTATGCAGCCACTGAATATTCAGTCCAGAGGGCTTTTGGCATGCCCTGCATCTTCTAAATGAAACAGGGGAGCCCTTACTCATTTGCTTGATTTAAAAGCATCTAGAAGCTTTTTTTCCTAGTGGAGGGAATCACACCATCCATCTAAAATGAGGAAAGCCCATGTTAAAGAGCCAAGAAAAAAATGGAGACATAAGTTTAAAGGGCTGACATATTAATGGAGAAACCTTGTGCCTGGTTTGTTTCTGCCCAGCCCCATTCAGCTTGGAAAGCCATGCCTCTTTGATGCTTTGGAACTAAAAGGAAATGGCTTTGTCCTAGGGGAGAACTGAGCCCCTCGCCCCTCCTCTCTGGACACCAATGTGATCTCACTACCATTCCCTCCAAGCCTGCAGACAATTATGGAGGAGCTGCTCCAGGCTAGGTCAAACCTGTACTAGCTTTACTCGTTCATCTGGCAAAGTTCTGCTGGTGTTGAGGAAGCCTCTATCTCTCTGTGTTCTTTTATTCACAAAGAGCCAGCTGCCATCATGCTCAGACAAGGAGGGACTCAGAGTCTGAGCAAGACTGCACACCTGGTCTGGCCTCCTGGTGGTTCTCTGAAACCTACTGTCACACATCCATACCATAGTCTGGGCCTTGACTCCAATTCTCTTACCAAAGTGCTATCAGGGATGGCAGGATTATAGCATCAAGCCCAGTTTGTAATCACCTGATCTGAAAACTATTTATACTGGAAAAATGATGTTCATCCTTCCTTCCTAACCCATGGACACCACCTCAGCACCACCTGGGGACAATGTGAAAGTGAGGGCAAGTTAGCTGCCAATGCTCCCAGCAACCTGCTCTCCATGGGCCTCTGGCTGGAGTACTTCCTTACCCAATACCACTCCCTTCCTTCTAATGAGCACTCTGCATGTTCTGTCCTGAGTGAAAACTGAATAGTTGCAGTCCTGTCCTTGGTGCCCGACTCCTGAGCCACTGATTTTATGATTTGGCTCCAGGCCCTGTGGTTCCCCAACTCCATCATTTATACTTCTACCTCCTCACTGTGATGTCCATTCTGGGACTCTGCAGGTCCACCTGGAATAAAGGAGACCCTCCAAAAGAAATGGTCTGTGAGGGTCGTGATGTAGCTCAGTGGATACCGTGCTTGCCACACATGCATGAGAACCTGAATCTGATTCCAAGCACCCAAGTAAAAGAGCCAGGCATGACAGCACACACCACGTCCGAGCTGAGGGGCAGAGACAAAAGGTTGGTGAGTTCCAGGTTCAGTGAGAGACTCTGTCTCAAAAAATAAAGTGGAGAAAGAATAAGGATGATATCTTCCATGTGCACATGTGCACATACACACACACACACACACACACACACACACACACACACACACACATGAATGGCTTGTAATAAAAATGATCAAACACACATGAACACGGAGTAGCATGAGCAATATGCCCGTGCCTCTTCTTCAGCTCCAGTTCAGACACCATCTGTGATCACACCAGGCTCACTTCCACATCCAGACCACAGGGGCCTACTTTAAAACAAATTCAAGACATGATGTCCTTTCATCTGAAAACACTTCAACATGTGTTTCTGAAAGGAGGGAATAAGCCTTCATTTTTGGGAGTTCGTGTTTGGGGAGTACAGCAGCCAAAAAGGGATAACCAAGTTTGTGGTTTGGTTTGAATGTGTACATTTTATAAATGGATATTTTTAGCATATAGCCCATGAATACGCAGAGAGTGCAATGACCGTCTACCCTCATTTAGAGAGAGCAGAAAGCAAAGTGAGCTCTTCCTTGATTGCAGACACTGGCCAGCCTCTCCCTCCCAGGATTTCCTTCTATCCCCGTGGTTGGTTCTGATGTTTCCTGACTCCTCTGTAATTGTCATGCTGTTATGTCCTATCCCCATGATGCATCTGTCTGGAGTGCCCTTTTCTCTATTGGGCAAACTGACTTTATTTGCAAAACTTAGTAGAAATGTCAGCTTGCCAGGTGTCTATGGTGCCTCTTCAACACTACCTTTCCTCTTAAGGCAACCAGACAGACTGCCGGACCGAGTTAAAATCATTCTTGTGTGGATGTGTATCTCATGAGTAGGGTGTGGATTATCCCTGTGACTCTAGGCCAGGGTGAGACACACTCTGGTTCCCAAGCATGGATTTGGCTTCAGCATCAGATGAACAGGTTGTTTAATTACGTACTGGAGTTCTGGTTCATGAATCAGAAGTAACAGCAAATGTGACTGGCTTGTGGGAACTAAGTAAGATGTGTCTACCATAAGGTTGCAGTAAAGCACAGCTAGCCCCAGGGAGACCCAGAGCAGATATAGCTTCTGAAGCCAGACATCTTCATGGCTTAAAAAGCCCACCATCCAGAGACCATTTTACCCTTCACACAGGCTCTAGCCTCTATCTTCATCCTGGAAGCTTCCTTGAAATGAAATATACTAAAATGTGCCCTCTGGCCTAAGCCAGGACTCTGCTATGGATTATAGAACAGTTCCCTTCCATACGGTTCTGTGCATCCTGCCTCCTTTCACCTCCAGTCTCCCTGTGCTGTAGATCAATCCCTGGAGACTCTGATCCCCAAGATCCCTTGCATGGAGACCAGCCATGCCCATGCCTCTGCAGCTCCAGGTTGTCTCCAAAAAAGCATCCCTTTGCAGCTAGCCTGCCTAGAGTCCCCATCATGACATATTTCTATAGACCTCATCTATCGGGCTAGCCCTGGCCTAGCATGGGGCTTAGCTCTGCTCTTACCCATCCATCCCTCTACCTCCATCTTTAAAAGTCTTAGAGATATCAAGCCGCATCCTCCTGTCCCAGGGAAGGCCTCTCTGCCATGCATCCCCCACTTCCTGCAGAGGGGGGAAAATAAGGAGCAATGTTCCTCCCTATAGATTGATCCAACCACATCCAAATGTGGTGAGGCTGATATGGCTCTTCCCCAGACCTGCTCTAGTACTCTGTATCTGTTCTTCCTTTCCAAACCACACTTCCCTACCCAATATCCACCCTTCTCCCAGAGAAGGGATGAGGGGCAGGAAAGGCCTATCCTCTGTGCTCAGCAGGACTGCCTGCTCACCTCCTCCCAACATCACAGGCTCTTTCTTAGAACTCTCTGACCATTCTTCCCCATTAGCTGTCTACCTCAATGCTTGTCTGGAGTATGTGGAATAAGAAGTCTCCCTGAAGTCAGGAGCTGCTTGGGGATTGGAGACTAGACACAGGGTGAGGCTTTACAAGAAAGGAGACTAGACAGAGTTGGGATGTCTGGATTTGGAAGGTTCGGGCTCTCTTCCCAGCTTCACTCAGCAGCTTTGCCCCTCCATTATTTATAACGTGGGGGAAAGTGTCTGCCTCTCATATCTCATTAAGAGCTGTGAAGACTGAGGTGTGGTATTAACTGGGAATAAGGCCCCAGCTATAGTCACTGCCTCTACCACCTCACCTTCTTCCATTCAGTAAAGGAACAAGTTGTACTGATAGACATGTATACCTTACCATATCTGCTGGCCTCAGATAGCACAGGTCACTGCTATCTGGCCAGGCAGGAGATACTGGGGTAGTATGATGAAAACTTTGTGGTCTCAGAGGCTGTCAGATATTTCTGTTGTGTTTAGCCACAGCTGCCTGACAAAAGCTGCAGAAACCCTGGTCCAGCTTTCTCTTGGCGCTGATTCATACTCTCTGACGCCCTTTCTGTTGCCAAGAAACATTCATCTGCCATGAGCATATGGTCCCATAGTCCTGCAGAACCCCTGACAGTCTCTGACATGGAAGCCCAGGGTCCTGCTGGTAGGTGGCACCTCAGAAAGCTAATCAAAATGGCAAGGGGAGACAGCTGCAGGTACAGGGATCATGTTGAGTTAACCAGAATACTCTAAGGGCTGGCAACACTCCTGCTCTCCTTGTGTGTCCAACCAAGTGCTTCATGGAGACTCATCCCAACTGATGTGGAACCTACTGCATCCACAGAGCTGGTGGCATACACAGAGAGGTGAAGTCACTGGCCCAAGAATGCACAGCTCAGGCAGACTGGCTTCAAAGTTTATATACTTTACTCTAAAGCCCCTTCCACAGAGGGAAGGAAAGAGGAGGAAGAGGGTAAAGAAAGGCCTTGTGGACAGTAAGATGGCTCAGCAGACAAAGGCACACACTGATGAGCCTGAGGACCTGAATTTGATCCCAGGACCCACTGTGGGAGGAGAGAACCAACTCCAACATGATCTCTGACCTCTACTCACACACTGTGGCACAGGCCTGCCCACACACATGTACATAAATAAAATGAATGTAATTTTCCTTTCTTTTGTTATTTCCCTTCCTAACTAAAGCCCCCATTTTCTAGTTTTCCCCATCAGCTGATTTGTACCCTGCTATTCCTGTCTCTATTGCTGCCTTGCCCTCCTGCCTTGGCAGGGGCCTTTTCTGCTTTCCTGCTTGGCCTGAGAAGTTATCAGTTCTCTTTCCAGGGATGCAGGTGCAACTGAGAGCCATGGTGAAATTGGTTACGGCTGACCAATCCTATCCTGAAGCCATCTTAAACTTACCAAGAATCGCCACTGGTGAACATAAGATGCTCCCTCTTTTGAAGGCCAAGGACCTACATAGCTCTATATCTTGAGCTGTAATCAGAAGCTGAGCAGAAACTGTGAGCAAGCAGTGAGCAGAAGCATAATTCATATGCCACAGGCCCTTGACATTCTCTCTCTGAGCCTTCCCCCTTTTCAGCATCTTTCAGATGTTAACGTTAACAAGAAGGATCCAACAGTTGTACTGAAGATCTGACTCAATTAGAGGGGAAGCAAGCCAACAAGGTGTAACACACACAGGTGCAAGAATCCCAAGCTCGTTTAGCCAGGAGAAACTATCCTCCCTCCTGAAAATCAGACCTCTAGAATAGGCTGGTGGGCTACTGGAGTGATGTCTGAGCTGAGATCTTGACAGTCTTAACTGTAGCTTTGAGATTTTCTAGGTTCATTTGCCTTAATGGCCTACCTGTAGATGCTAGAAATGTACATTGAGACATTTTAACCTATATTGGGATTGAGGTTAGGGTGTAGTTCAGTGAGAAAGCACTTGCTTAGCAGATATGAGGCCCCGAATTCAACATCCAATACTGCAAATGTGTATGTATGTATGCACGTATGTATGTATGTATTATGTATGTATATACATATATATATTCATATATACATATAAAAGTTAGACATCACCTATACAACAGAATATCATGTGTCAATAAAAAGGGCACATACTACAATGTGGATGAATCTTATGAACATATACAAAGTAGACACCAATCATGAAAGTTGACTCATTTGTGATTCTGTGACATTAGATAGTGGTGACAGTTGAACAGCTCTGTGCATTCAACAAGCCCAGAATCAAACACTTGAAAGGGTGAATTTTGTCATGTATGGATCATACATCCAGAACACTTTTATTGTTAAACATTGAAATAAAGCTTTGTGTAAGATTTAGAGGAACACAGATGGGTAGTAACGCTGTCAGGTGAGCACCTGTTTGCATAACTAGGGAATGTCTAGAATTGTTCTGCACAGAAGAGTCGGTAATCCAGTTCCATCAATATAATGGTGAATTAAAAATATTTTCAAGACAAGGTTTTCAAGAAGAGGAAGAGAAGTCCTAAAAAGAAAAGAAAAAAAGATGGTGAATTTGACTAAGGGTGTAGCTCAGTGGTAGAGCACGTCCCTAAAATCCTTAAAGCTCCTGCTTCAATCCCAGAAGAAGGAGGAAGGGGGAGGGAAGGAGGGAGAGGGGAAAGGATAAGGAAGAAGAGGAGGAGGAGGAGGGGGAGGGGAGGGGGAGGGGAGGGGGAGGGAAGGGGGAGGAAGAAGAGGAGGAAGAAGAGGAGGAAGAGAAGGAAGAAGAAGGAGGAGGAAGAGGGAGGAGGAAGAAGAAATATAACAAGCATGACCTAGGACTAGGACTATGACTCAGTCAACAGATACTTACCTAGCATGCAGGAAATCCCAAGTTTGATTCTCAATATTCAAAACATTGAGCCAGGAATGATGATGTTACATGCCTGTTATCACAGCATTGGGGAAATGGAGGGAGGGGGTCATCCTTGGTTATGTGTCAAGTTCAAGGCCAACCTGGCCTAGGTGGGGACCAAGAGACCTTGTCTCAAAAATGAAAATGTTTTAAAACAATGTCCATAGCTACAATGGGTGGTAAGGTTGGTGTGTTTGGGTTGATCTTCAGGAGAATGCCATTTCTGTTGCCCACGGAGAACTATCTGGGACCCAGATGTACACAATGTGTGCTTCACATACAGACTCAGATACCAGAACAATGAAGTTCTGTGTGTGTACTTTATTCCCTTTACAGATAAAGCCCTGGTGGGCGGGAAGCTGTCATAGTTAGGGTTACTGCTGCTGTGATGAAACACCATGACCATAGCAACTCTTATAAAATAAAGCATTTGATTGGGGCTGGCTTATATTCAGAGGGTTAGTCCATTATTTTTATGGCAGAAGCCTGTTGGTACACAGGCAGATATGATGCTGGAAAGATATCAAAGAGTTCTATATCTGCATCAGCAGAAAGAGAAAGGGGGAAGAGAGAAAGAAAGGGAGAGAGAGAGAGAGAGAGAGAGAGAGAGAGAGAGAGAGAGAGAGAGAGAGAGACTGGGCCTGGGTTGAGCTTCTGAAACCCCAAAGCCCAGACCCCAGTGAAACACTTCCTTTTACAAGGCCACACCTACTCCAACCAGGCCACACTTCCCAATAATGCCATTCCCATGGGTCTATGGGGGCCATTTTCATTCAAACCACCACAGAGGCTAAGAAACCTGCCCAAGGAGACTCTTGTGGGAAGATAGGGCACATGTGTAGTGAAGTTAGACGCTGTATAAAGAAAAAAACAATCTTGAAGTAAATAAAAGGGAAAAAAAACAGAAAGAAAGTGAAGGAAGGAGAGGAGAGAAGAAGAGAGGCAGGAAGGAAGGAGAGAAAAGAAGAGTGGGTAGCCCAGGAATTTTGGGATCCCAAGGAATCCTCTCTCCAGGAGCCTGAGGGCCGGCTCCTATACCTTGCCTTTCAGGCATCTCTGGCCCCTGCTCAAGACCAGCTCTTCCCCTGAGGATGTCCTCTGCATGCAAGTGTCACCAGGAGAGTCCTCCAGTGGGTAAGGATATAAGCTGGCAGCCTGAGCCTAAGCTTATATAAGCTACAACCCTAAGCTCATGGGGGCAAGCACAAGGAAAGCTTGTTGGTGGCTCCAGCCTGTAGGGTTGTTCATTTCTGACTATTGCACTTCTCAAGGAAACAGGAAATGTAAGAAAAAGAATGCTTACTTGTTGGTACAGCATGTTCAGTTTAATTATTCTAAATTTGCTACCAGTATTTTTTTCCAAAACACTAGAAGCAGCACTTGAGGAAAAACAGAGGTGGAATTATCAGAGCAGAGGGCCTATAGGCCACCAGCAAATACCACCTAGCTAGGCCTTCCCAAGTACCAGGCCGTGACCTGGGATAGGATAAGAATTAAGGAAGGCAAGGCAGGTGCCATGTCTATCTTAGGCACCCAGGTGCATGGCAGGATACATGAGTGAGGTTGGAATACAAGTGGAGAATGTTCTTTGTGATGGCTGTAAGGTTGAGATGAAGGTACCTGCAGAGCTTCTTATTCACATCTGTACATCCTATACTGGGACAACCCTCTGGTCTCAACCACAGTCAATCACAGACAGAAACCCATTGCTTCTTAAGGAGCTTGATCTTAATGAGTTTCCTACTGGAAAGTGGGGAAACTGAATTACCAATCTGGTTGTGACTCAACCAATAGCCCATAGTCCTAAAGGTAGAAACCAGACATCAACTTGAAGCCTCCTGGCTCCAGAGTTCCTATTTCCACCACCTTACCCCACACTGCTCAGGTTCTATGCACACTAGATTTATCCTCACAGGTCTGAGGGCTTCCATCCACCCACCACAGAAAGTTCTTGGTAGCAGACAGCATGAGAATCCAGGGTTGTCACTACCACATGGTGGGTAGGGTGAGGGGCTCTGGTAGATCCAAACTGCTTCATTTTCTCCCTGGGTGATCTTTAGAACAATCTTCCACCTCTCTTTATCCCATTTCTTTGTATATAAAATGAGAGTTAAAAATTAGAAGCTATAACTGGAGAAGTGGCTTAGTGGTTAAGAACACTTGCTGCTCTTCCAGATGGCTAGAGTTTGGGTCTCAGTATCCATATTCACCTATAATTCTAGATCCGAAGGACCCTACATTCATTATGTATCGGGCCTTGTGTGTAACTGTTATGGTGGCAAGCAAAACAGAGGTCTTCATCCTCAGAACACCTATAGAGAAGTAGAGAAATGGGCTATAAAGAAATACACACAGAAATACAAATAGTGAAGGACTCTCCTAGTTTGCTTTTTGTTGCTGTGATAAAACACTGTGACCAAAGCCAACTTGGAAGGGGACAGTAAGAATTTATTTGACTTACTGGTTACACTTCATCACTGAGGAAAGCTGAGGCAGGAACTGAAGAAAGGGCCATGGAGGAGTGTTGCTTATTAGCTAGCTCTTTGTATCCTACTTATCTTGCTTTCTTACACCGCCTAAGGCTGCTCACCTGGGAGTGGTATTTGCCCACAGAAGGCTGCCTTTGGTGCCAGTACTTGGGAGTCAGAGTCATCTATCTCCAGTAGATCCCAACCATCTGTAATTCCAGAATCAGGGGTTTGGACACCTCTGGCCCCCACAGGCACTTGTACGCATACCCACATGCAGACACACATACCTAACTGTAATTTAAAATAATGAGAATAACTTCTCTTTAAAAAAAATAATAAAGTAGCCCCTAGGCACACTTACAGGCCAATCTGATGCAGGCAGTTCCTTGGTTGTGGCCCCTTTCCCCAGATGACTCTAGTTTGTGTCAAATTGACAAAAATGAACCAGCACAGAATAATCATATGAGGAGGTGGGGAACTAAAGCAGTGGGGAAGGCCCCTGGCTTGAGCTCTTGCATCAACCCACTCTTGCAAAGCTAGCCATACCCCATCAAAACCTATTAGAATGCCCACCAATGACCTAACCAACTGGAACTTGACCCTACCTCTTAAATGTCCTGTCACCTCAACACAAAGCTGGAGTCCAGGCTTCCTCATGAACCCACACACTCAGACTCTAGCAGTGGTGCGGCCAGAATCCATTCTTCACATGCTTAGATCTTTATTACCATGTTTATAGATGGAGCACCTTGGGTAGGAAGTTGCCCAAGTGCCCACTGTGTAGTTTCTGTTCCGGCTTCAGCATGAGGATGGGGTTGGTGGAACAGTGACCCTGGCTCAGCCTGCCGGACTCTGATCTTCCCAGGGAAACACCCTGCAAGAACACAGGGCCGCCCCACTTATTTTAGCTTATTTGGGTGCTTTTGAATAAGGCCTTATCAGGGTGGAGAATCTGTTTTCAAAGATGGATCTGCCCCTTCCAACAGGATGTCAGGCCTCTTGCCATGAGGCAGTGTTGAACTCTGGAGTGTCTGGGGCCATGGGACCGGGAAAAGGGTCCCTGAGAAACCATCCCCAAAGAAACTAAATAAAGCTATTGTTGCAAAGGGAAGAGAAAAAATAGCCCAGCAAACAAGATGTTTTCTGTCCTCTGTGACCTGTCTGTGTTTGGGGAGGGGCTGGGCTGTGGCAAAGGGGTGGAAATAGGAATGGCCCTTGGGGTCCATAGACACAGCATGGAAGAGAGGAACAGGGCAGAGGAGATGGGTAACCATGGGGCTGTACTGCTGCTCTAACCTGTTTGCGCTCAAGTGAATGGCTTGTTCTGTTTTCTTATCTATAAAGCCCAGGAAGGAAATGACGCTAAGGTACATTGCACAAGAGGTCCCTGGTCTTATTCCTGGCTCTGACATGACCCTTGGAAAACCATCAGTCTTAGTCTGGGAGGGAGTGGTGATGTCATGGGTGGACTCTTCACATGCAGATTCATGGCACCCACTTTGATTTCTGGAGCTAAAACAACTGACTGTAAAAACCTATCCAGTCTCTCCAAGTTCTGCCTATGTTTCACTGGAAAGCTCCAAGTCTAATCCCTTGGAGATAAAATACTCGGTACACAGGAGTGTTCTGTGGAAATTTGTTTGCAATAGCAGAGAAGGTCGGGGAGAAGGAGATAGAGAGAAATAACCACTCACATGTTCGTTCATTTGCAGGAAAGTAGCTAAAGTATTGTAAAACAGGTGTGTGTGGAACACAGTGCAGCTCTTGCAATGACTAGGTTAGGACTGTGTCTGTCATGATGGAAGGACTGTGTATGCATGGTCTAATATGTAGAACTAAGCATGGACAAAGGTGTAGCTTGGTGGCAGATCAGCCTCTGGGTTCCATCCACAGCATTGCAAAAGCAAATGATGAGAGCTGGTTTTGAAAAAATAAAAAATAAACATCAACGCCACCTTGTGCCACAAGTGTGTAAAAAGACATGTGCCTCGAACAAAGGACAGAAGCACACCAGGCAGGTGAGAGTAGTCACCTGAGCTAGAGAAGGCATGAAAGGGTAAAGCAAGAGATGTCAGAAACATGTATGACAAAAGTAGTAGACCAGACTGGGACGATGACTCAGTGGGTGATGTGCTTGCTGCATAAGCATGAGATTCAGATCCCTAGCATTCATTCCCATAATGGGAGTAGCAGCATGGACCTGGAATCCCAGCACAGGGAGATGGAGACAGGCTGGTCTCTAGGGTTCACCAGCCAGCACTGAGCCAGGGAGAGACACTGTCATGTGAAAAGTGATAAGGGAAGGCAATTGACATTGACCTCTGACCTTCACAGGCACAAACATGGGTACTCACGAGTGTACACACAAATGCACTATATGCATACACACAAAGAAAAGAAAAAGAAAATGCAGTCGGATGCTAAGTGGAAAGAAATAGATGTAAAATTCTCAGATGTTATTGTTATCATATATAATAATATAGTATATATTATATTGTTATTATATAATTCCTAGATATTATTGTAGAATACCTAGGTTTTTAATTAGATATAGAGATGTACAAATACAACACAAATTAGATATAGAGATGAGGGTGATAAATACAACAGATAAAGATAATTAAATGATACAACTGCAAGCAAATAGTTCCCACCTTGAGCTATAGATACATCTCAGTGATAAATCATTTGCTTATCATGTACAAGGTCTTAGGATTAATGCCCAGTATTGAGGAGGTGGTAGGGGTTGGGGGTGAGGTGGGAGAGATAAAACTCCTTGTCTTGAATTTCCATGATCATTTCAATACTGTATCTTAATTTTTAAAGTGTCACTCAAAACAGAGACAGCTCCTAGGAATGTCATAACTCCTTCTACCCCCACCAGCTTGAAACCAACCAGTGATTCCAATGATTATGGTGTGACATGGGGGCAGGGCATGCCTAGAAATACACCTGTTAAAACACACTCTAGTACAGGGGCTAGGGGCTGCGTCAAGCTACTCACTGGCATGCCACTCGGTTGTCTTTCAGAACTGTGACAAAATACAGAGATGACTGACATAAACAGCCTAAGGGAGGGAGGACTTGCTTTGGCTCAGAGTTGCAGAGCTTTTAGTAAATGTAGTGGTCCTGGGTGTATGATGGGTCAGAGCAACATGGCCTGAAGAGCATGTGACAGAATGGAGTCTTCACCACATGGAGCAAACTATGACCTCTAAAGACAGATCCCTACGACCCACTTCCCCTCACCAGGTCCCATCCATCTTCTGTAGTTTCCACTGCCTTTAGGTAATATTTTTTAAAGTCTGAATCCATCATTAGGTTCGTTAACCATTGCTTGGGTCCTAGCCCTTGTAATCTAATTGACTCTGAGACTGTCCTCACATGTACATCCACAGTGTGCTTTACTGATCCTTTTGGTGTGTCCCAATTCATTCAAGCTCAATATCAAAAATAGCCATCACAATCAAGCTCTTGACATTGAAATCACCCAACTGTCACCAGCTCTGACTCTGATCCCCCTGGCGTGCCCCTGGCATGGCCATCTGATTCTCCTAGATTGGGATTTCTGCTTGTTCCGTTCCAGATTAGAAGGTACCAGGGGATCAGAGCCTCTACCCACTCAGTGGGTACCTCACACTGGTCAGATAGATAAAACGTAAACCTCCCAAGGCAGGAGAGGTCAGAGGCCCTAGGCGAGAATATAATACAATCCTCTTGCTATATGAACATAATGTCAAAGTTCCTTCTAAATATTTACATTTATACCCACAGAGCACCCAGCCTTGGTCAGAGAAGCATCTGCCTACATTGGGTGACAGCCAATGCAGGGACTCACAGTTGGTCAAATGCTCAAAATAAGAGTGGAGTGCTCGGTCCTACATGTGACAAGGATCTCTAGGGCTCAGGGAACATTGCAGAAAGGGAGGTGGGAAGAATGTGAGAGCTGGAAAAGGGGAACCGGGAAACGTGATAAAGCTATGACTGTCACAATCCCATGAACTCACAAGGCTGGGCCAATCAGTGTGCACCGTGGCTGGGGAAAGGCCTCACCCCTCCCTGAGGAGCTGTAGGCAGTTAAAGCTTGGGGTTGGGAGAGTCAGTATTCCTCAGTGCAGTCGCTTGTGAGCCTTGTTCAAATAAATGACTTCCCCTCCCATGCTCTTGCGGGCAACCCTAATTTAAAGCAGTGTGTCATAGACAAATAAATAGACATAAAAGTAGGAGAAAGACTTGAGCAGAAGAAGGTGTTTGATGGGAGGGGAAGAGGATGAAAAAGTAGGAGTAATAGAGTCAAAGTATGCATGTGTGTATGAAAGTGTGAAAGAATGTTCTTAAAGCACCAAAGCTGAAGTTTAAAGGTGTACAGTGTTTGTTAGGAATTATGTAATAGTAGCCAGGCAGTGGTGGCTCACACCTTTAATCCCAGCACTTGGGAGGCAGAGGCAGGTGGATTTCTGAGTTCAAGGCCAGCCTGGTCTACAGAGTGAGTTCCAGGACAGCCAGAGCTACAGAGAAACCCTGTCTTGAAAAAAAAAAAAAAACATGGTATGCATTCTTTGATAAGTGGTTATTAGCCCAGAAGTTTGGAATACAGGAAGAACGACCCACAAACCACAAGAAACTTTAGAAGAAGGAAGACTAAAAGGTGGACATTTCATTCCTTCTTAAAAAGGGGAATCAAATACCCACAGAAGGAGTGGCAGAGATTAACTATGGAGCAGAGACAGAAGGAAGGACAAGCATATAGTTATCTCCTAAGAGGCTCTGACAATACCTGACTAATACAGATGTAGAGGCTCACAACCATTCATTGAACTGAGTACACGGTCCCCAATGAAGGAGTTAGAGAAAGGTTCTATGGAGCTGAAGGGTCTGCAGCCCCTTAGGATGAACAACAATTACTAACTAGTACCCTCAGAGCTCCCAGGGACCCAACCACCAATCAAGGACTATACAGGGTGGGATTAAATGTACTGGCAGCAGGTATATAGTAGAGGATTGCAAATTCGATCATCAATAGGAGTAAAGGACCTCGGCCTTGTGAAGGTTTTGTGCCCCAGTGTAGGGGAATGCCAGGGCCAATAAGTGGGAGAGGGTGGGGTGGCAGGCATGGGGAAGGGGGAGGCAAAAGGGGTTTGTTCTTGCTTTTGTTTGTTTGTTTTGGAGGAGAACCTGGGAAAGGGAAAATGTACCTGTAAATAAAGAAAATACCTAATTTAAAAAAAAACATTTTTAAATCTGGAAAAAAAAGGAATTATGTAATAGTAAAATTAGGACCAAATGCAGGGGATGAATAAATACAGAATCTACACACTGGCTCCCTCTAGGGTGGGAGGGAAAGGGTTACATCAAGGAAAGAATGACATCATGGCTTTTAAGGGCTTGGGCAGGGTTTTGTTTCATCAACACTGTGCCCCTTTGCTTTTCAAGAGCACTTGAAGTCACTCACAGATATGAAACCCACAATAACCACCAGGAACACTCTTGCCACTTAATATTAGGTGGAAAGAGTGGGGAACAAAATTGGATATGCACTGTGCTCTCAACTTCATAAAAACAGAAGAACAAATAAAAAAACAACTATAAGGCCTTTTCTCTCTCTTATTCTAGCAGATGATAAGTCTGGGATGACTGTTATTGCCTTTTTTATATACTAAACAATTTATTGAAGTTTCCGAACATTTACAGTGAGTGAATATTGCTTTTGGTATCAAAATCAAATACGACTTTTTTTACTTAAAAGATAAATTGGTTCACCTTGGGGTTCAGGAGTATGGCGATATTTAGCCTGAATTAAGAGGGAAATATTCAAACTGAGCTTGGGGTTTACAGAATCCAACTTAAGTCCTCAGCTGGTGAATTTTCTTATATGTAAAATGCTATTATAATAATAATAATAATAATAATAATAATAATAATAATAAATGTGTACCTTCCCAGATTTCCTCAAGGGACCATTGTGGGAGTGTAATGAGATGATATATACCTTGCTTTTCTTTCTTTCTTTCTCTCTCTCTCTCTCTCTCTCTCTCTCTCTCTCTCTCTCTCTCTCTCTTTCTTTCTTTGACAAAATATTTGACATAAACTACATAATGGGGGAAGGGTTTATTCTGACTCACAGTTTCAAATAGGTCAGTCCATCCTGGGGAAGGGGTGCTGCCACAGCTCACATCATGGTGGAGAGGAAACAGAAGAGCACTCTGATAGGAAAGGGCCAGGATAGGACACAGTCCCCAAGGACACTCCCTCCACCTGGGATGTTTTACCACCTCCCAGCTGTGCCATCCTGCTCTGAATCCACTGAGGGCTTGATCCGTTCGTTAGGTCAAAGTCTCAAGATCTAGTCAGCTCTGGGAATATACTCACAAATACACTCAGAAGTGTGCTCCATTAATCAACTAGGTGTTTACGACCATTGGGTGAGATTGTGTAATAGACACCCAGAGAGAAGAATGAATTCCTCAGGGTCCCTCATGCATAAGGACAAGTGCATTGTTGGGAACAACCCAGGACAGGGTAATAGATCACTACCTGTACAGCCTAGAGAAAGGGATGTGCTGACTCCTGTTGAGGGACAGTCTGACTCAAAAGGAAGAGACTGACATCATTACTATGTATCAAGTCAAAATAAACTTCGACCTCAAACAAACCAGAACAGATTCCTAGAAACCAAGCAAACTCCCTTCAAACAATGTAAGAGTAACATGAAACAAATCGAAGCTCAGGTGTGAGCTTCCTCTCAATTATTTCCTCTAAACATTCTTTACTTATGTCAAAGGGAGAGCCGCATACACACACCTAGAGAAAATGTTGCTGACAGTGCAGATTGAAACATAGATTCTCTATTCAGCCTTGTGTTGGGTTTAGAAGTATTTGACAGACCAGGGAGGTAAAGCTCGGAAAACTGTGGGATACCTTAAAGAAGCCAACACCAGGAGGCTGTTTAACACAGTGCCTGTGGGGTATAACTGATCAATGCTAGTAGCAAAAGTGAACATGAACTCCTACAGCGGATAATGAAACTCTCCAGGCATCTAGAGTATTACTGCAGGCAGAAGTGTGCTAGGAAAAATGAAGCTGCTATGCTGTGAACTTAGAATTTTAGAATTCCTGACGTAGGACTGAAGAGATGTTTCAGTGGTTAAGAGAACTGGCTGATCTTCTAGAGGACCTGCATTCAGTTCCCAGCATGTACATGGCAGCTCAGAACCATCTGAAACTACAGTTCTGTGGGATCCAATACCCTCTTCTGGCTTCTGTGTGCACTAGACATATATGTGGTACACATACATACATGTAGACAAAGTATCCATGCACATAAAATAGTAAAATGGATTTTTTTTTTTAGAAAAAAAAATCCTGCCATTTTCATAACCATCCCATCGTGTGAACTGGTATTATCATCCCCATTTTGCAGGTGAGGAAAAAAGGCATGGCTCCATGTAATGCTTTGCCTGCAGCTGCACTATGGCAAAGCCAAAATTTGTAATCAGTTGACTGGAACATCTCCATCTCCGTAGTCTGTTGGGTGACCCCAAACAAGCTGGTCCTGAGAGTTCAGATGTGCAAAGACATATTGGAGTGATATCAGGGGGTGGGGAGGTGAGGGGGGACTGAGGGGGTGATCTCCCGCAGAACATTCTGTGGGGATCCCTGACAGCATTCTATGAGTGAATCTTTTTACAGAACAAATAGCCCAGAGCCTCTCTGCTGCGGCAGTGCTCTGAGATTGCTAATAAGTGATTTCCTCTTGTGTCTTTCAGCTCACAGCCCCAAACTTCCCCGTGGTGATCAAGCTGGGACATGCCCACGCTGGCATGGGAAAGGTATGAGAAGCACTTGAACACACATAGTGGATACAACCACAGCTTCCCTAGACTATGTTAGTCCTCCACACTTGGCACAGTCCCCTGGAAAAGAGTGTCAGAAGGAATCCATAATCCTTCTTCCGCTGCTCCCAACTCCTGTAAGCTTGCATTGTGTGTACTGTCTCTCTCTAATTCAGCCTGATCTCTGGACATCACCTTGAATTGATAGCTTACAGTTCTCTGTGGTTATAGCTTAAGAGACATGAAGAAATAACCTTTTTCAATAACGATTCTTTTGTACCAAGTAGCTATTATCTTCTCTGCTGTGTTGTAGCTGTGTCATAAGCTCCTGTCTTATTTGTCCCTGCATAGCCTGCTGGGCTAGCACCACAAAGGTGCAAACTGGGCTGCACAGCAGGAGCCCCTGGAGTCAGCCAAGCTTCCACCAGACTAAACAGTATATTTTACACAGTCTCAGATGACATCCAAAGAGGCTGGATTGGTCACCCTGTCAGGTGCAAGTGTCAAAGCTCAACTCAGTTTGGAGAAAAACACTGATCCATTTGTCCAAGCCAAATGGCTAAAGTCTCACTTTCTAGGATCACATCTCATGGAAGATTGCTTGGGTTCATGTACCTGCCTCCAGGGAGGGGGACATAGGGATGGGTTAGCCCCAGTGAAGAGGAAAAGCCAATCCTAGACTTGAGGGCAGTGTGTGTGTGTGGGGGGGGGGGGGTGGAATATTGTAGTACACCTCTCAGGCCTCAGCAAGAGAGCTAAGTAACGAGCAGGGGAAAGCCGTGCCTTCACCAGCCCCGAGCTGTGCAGCTCTGCCCTTCATGTCTATCTTCTTCTCCACCTACCAGGCTGCCTGATACTCTTTTCCAGTCTATGTTCTTCCCATTCAGGTAGATAAGGAAAAAGTCAAAGGTTCAAGGTCAGGCAGGGCAGGGTGGGGCACATTCTAAACCAGCCTCTTTAGGCTTCTTTACCTGTTAGATGATGATTCTAATAACAAGCTCTAAAAATGAGTCTTTCTGTATGAACAGCCTTCTGTCTTTGTGATAAAATGTGTAAGAAAATCAGCTTCTAGAAAGGTTGTCTGTCTGTCTGTCTACCTACCTGCCTGCCTGCCTGCCTGCCTGCCTGCCTGCCTGTTTGGGGCTGCTTGGGAATTTTTGAATCAAGGTCATCTGGCCATGTTTGGGGACTATGCTGGCACAGTTCACCATGGCAGAGAGGGTATGGTGAATCAAAACTGTTCATGTCATGGCAGCTGAGAAGAAGTGAGAGAGAGGAGAAATTGATAGAGTACATAACAAGCCACTCCCATGGAAACCTATTATGCTATGAATCCATTGATGGGATCTGAGCATCCTGATCCAATCAACACCACCCCCCCTCGTAAGCCTATGCTTCTAAATTGCTACAATGGAGACCAAACCTTCATCACTGGAGTAGGGGAAGGTATTTAATACCTCAACCATAATATCTAAACCGTAATAAGTGCAGACTTCTTAGAACACATACAGGATAAAGATAAAAACTTTGTCTCTTTTCCCATTACTATATTCCAGGGCCTAGGGTGGGGCCTGGTGAACAGAAGGGGGAATCCCTCTCTAGAAACCTGTCCCCTCTTTCCCCACTCCCTCCTCTACATCACAATCTGGCTGTAGCTTCCTCCTCCTCCTCCTCTTCCTTCTCTTTCTGTTCCTCCTCCTCTTCATCCTTCTCTTTCTCTTCTTCTTCCATCTCCTTTTCCTTTTCCCCCTCCTCTTCCTCCTCCTCCTCCTCTTCCTCCTCCTTTTCCTCTCCTTCCTCCTCCTCCTCTTTCTCTGGGCTGAAAGTGATTTTCCTGTGGTTCCCAATGGCCTTCATGCTAATTCAGTGGGCATTCTTCTGACCAGAACTGATGTCTCTGCATCAGTTAAGCTTTCTGGGCATCCCTTCTATCCTAGAATTTTCCTCTAGTGGCCTCTGGTTCATGTTCTTCTCCTAGCTTTCTTCTTCAGTTTCACTGATTATATGATCAGTCTCTTTCAAGGACAAATTCTCCTGAGCCACCCTGACCGTGGCCACTCCATAAGTGCACCATTGTCTCTCACTAACTCCCTTGACTTCAGCTTCCCCTCTCATCTCAACAGCCTCCTGAGTCATATTTCCTATATATGCAGTCACGTTCCTATCTCTAATTACCTCCTGTATTTTGCTCCCTTGTCTCCATGGAAACGTTCCGGACAATGTTTTTTATCTCCCCATCTCCTCTTCATCTTCTTCCTGTCCTGTGACTTCCATCTCTGCAACAGAAACCAGCCATTATGTTATTTCAAAACTGAAATCAAAGGGCAAGGGTATCGCAGGGGTGGGATGCTTGGCTAGCAGATCTCAGGCCTCAGCTTATCTTTCATTTCCAGCACAGCAAAAATGCACAAACAACTCAGAGATGTAAGAGTCATCTCTGCATTCTCCATGTCCAAATAGTCGCCAAGTTCTTGTCACTTGACCCTTGTTTCTCTAGTTGTTCCTTCCCATCTGTCTACTGTCACCATCCTGGACAGCTCTGGTAAAGTTAGAGGGCTCTCAACGACTTAGTTATATCCCTGAAATTTAAGATAATCCCAAAAGGAAATAAAGAAATGCCTACACACATGAATGCAATTCATAGGTGAGAGGGAGGCCCCAAAAGCCAAGAAGTCAATCCCCAAAGCGAGAAGGTGGCACAGACCAAAGTAAACACAGGTTTTCTAGAATGCTGACATGGGGCAAAGGAGGGGTTTTCTCCTTATCTTTGAAGTTAGAAAACTTGCAAGGAACAGTCTGGGAAAGCTGACTGAGCAAATGACATCATGTTTGTGCTGAGAGGGTAAAGAACACAGCATGTGCCTCTTAGAGTCCTTGTGCCTTCACCTAAGAAGGAAAATGGGTGGCTGGAGATTCTCAGGAAAAGCATGCCCTAAAGATACCTGTAAGGAGGTATCAATGACCTTGATTTTTTTAAAGCCTGCTCAGGACCCAGTGGACATAGCCATTGGGCCACACACATGTACTCCTGTGATACACGCACAGACCAGTGCTTATTCTACACTGGGAGTGAGGATCAATAGGACCCAGTCCCTATCCTCAAAAAATTGTAGAGACCATCTCCTATGTAAGTAAGGGTAAAGCCAAATGTGATGACACCTATAATCCCAGTACACAGGAAGCTAAGGTAATAGGGTCATGAGTTTAAGGTTAGTCTGAGCTGCTCAGCAAGATCCTATATCAAAAGCAAACAAGTATACAATATTTATAAATGGGACATAATGGAAGACTATGCAAAGAATATTGTACCTAAAGGAAAGAACTTAATTCCACCTCGGACATGGAGGCTCCTACAGGTCATAGCGTAAAAAATTGCTGTTTTGCCCAATATGGACATACTTTGAGCATGGTATAACATTAAAGCAACAATTCAATATATGGATTAATCCATTCCTGAGGTCAGGGTCCTCCTCATGGGCCATTCGCTTCCCAACCACATGGGAAAACCCATCTGAATGAGCTGACTGCTTGATTTGGAAAGTCTAATAGATAGTGGTCTATGCTGATAATGAGAATGAGTATGCCAAGAAGAAGAGGAAATCAAGCTGCCAAGAAGGGATGGGAAAGCTGCACAAGGTTGAGTGTGCCTGGAGCTTGAGGAAAACCCAATAAATGGGGGGGGGGGCGGACAAGAGATGGAAAAACTCCCTTACATTAGAACTGAGAAGAGTGGGTACCAGGAAATAAAGGAGAAAGGAATCAAAATCTAGTGACACACTGTAGTTTGATGGGCGTGGGGAGGTTCAGGGTGGAATTGTGGGTGTGCTGATTAGTGTTTATGCTTTGTCCATTTGTTGTGTGTTGTTGTTGTCAACTTGACACTGACTAAAGCCATCTGGGAAGAGGGACTCTTGAGTGCT
This sequence comes from Montemys delectorum, assembly GCA_019843815.1. Classification (NCBI taxonomy): domain Eukaryota; kingdom Metazoa; phylum Chordata; class Mammalia; order Rodentia; family Muridae; genus Montemys; species Montemys delectorum. Next base: position 24,881 of record JADRCD010177468.1, read on the forward strand.
TGCCTCCATCAGAATGCCTGCAGACAAGTCCGTGAGGGCATTTTCTTGATTAATAATCTGTGTGGCAGTGCCATCCCTAGGAAGGTAGTCCTGGCTGGCCTAAGAAAGCAAACTGAGCAAGCCATGAGGAGAAATCTAGTAAGCAGCATTCCTCCATGGCCTCTGCCTCCAGGATCCTGCTCAGTTTGAGTTTCTGCTCTGATTTCCCCCATGATGGTCTGTGATTGGAACACGTAAGCCAAAACGAAACAAAACAAAACAAAAAGAACAAACAACAACAACAACAAAAAACCCTTGGCTCCCTAAGTGCCTATTGATCATGTGCTGTTTATCACAGCAGTGGAAAGATAACCAGGGTGGGGGTGTGGCACACCATGAGCTTTGCAGCAGTGATGCTAAATAAGCAGATGGGGCTTGCTTCCTAGAGGACACTGAGCCACGTCTGAAAACAGCTTTAGTTGTTACAGTTAGGGTAACAGGGAGGGCCTTCTGGAACCTACCAGGAGGAAGCCAGAGTATTGCTCAGCACCCCCAATGTACAAGACAGCCTCCCACAACAAAGAACCATACAACCCCAAACGTCATCCACGTTAAATGGAAGGAAAAATCATTGCATTTGGATAGATTTGATTTTATTTCCTCCGTTGAACGTCTTGCGAGGCTGGAAAGCAGACAATGCTGTGGGGATTGTAGAGTTAACATGAGGTATATTGTAGTATTCAAAGTCCAGACAGGACTCCATAGCAGTGGATCCACGGCTGTGGGGTCAACCAACAGACCCGAAATGAATAAGGAAAAAATTGTCTCTATACTTAAAATGACGATTTGCCTTGCCACTATTCTCTAAAAATATGATACATGGTGTGCACATTGTGCTATGTATATAGAAGCTGTATACAGAAGGTACAGCTGCTATGCCATTTTATATAAGGGACATGAGCATTCACAGGCAGGTTTTTACAGTCTTTTTTTTAAAGCATTTATGATTTATTGGAGATTCAACAGGAGAGTTTTTTCTTTCTTTTTAATTAATTATTTTATTTTTAATTAATTATTTTATTTATTTACATCTCGAAAGTTATGCCCACTTCCAGTCCCCCCTCCAAGAGTTCTTCACACCATTCCCTCTCCCCTTCGACTCTAAGAGGGTGCAAGCCCAGGACACCTCCCTTCTCTGGGGCATCAAGTCTCTACAGGATTAGGCACATCCAGTGTTCACGGGGTTAAGTTTTCAGTGTTTTCCTCTTTGGAAGCAGCACATTACAGCAACTATGGCTGCTCACTTGAATCTAGATCCCAGCACTTGTGAGTTGTGACGCTGTAGATAAGTTACCTTACCTACCCTCCCCCACCATAATTCCTTCTTTTATGAAGTGAAGATGATGATAGTGGTATCGGCGTCATATGCTGGTTGTAAGGATTAAGAGAAACTTTGCACATCATGTCCTAGTTCAGTGCCGGAACAAGTGGGCACTCAGCGAATATTAGCTGACAGTAGAATGGTGGAGGCCTGAACCCGCTCTGAGGACCCCAAGCCCAACTGAAGTAAACAGGAGATGACTAAAGATCTTCAACTGTCAGAGAGTTCACTTGGCTGAAAATTCAGCATGAGTCAAACGAGTGTCAGGTTGCCAAACTCTTACCTCAGCAAGTGACAAATACACATAGATGAAAATGAGCTCAGCTACATTGCCCATTGTGAAAATAAAATTTATAGCCACCAGAGTAGCTAAAAATGAAAAGATTAATAACACTAAGTGTTGGCAAGGACACAGAACGTATCACTTCGAAGCTGAAGACAGAGGAGTTCTTTTGGTATATCTGGCTCTAAAATGTATCACATGCAAACCAAAGCAGTTGTCATAGTAGCTTTGATGTCAACTTCTAAAACTCATGTATCTGTTAACAATAGACAGAAATCACAATGTATTCATGCAAGCTAGAGATGTCAGGAATACAAGGAAACTAAACTACATGTACAATATGAGTGAATCTCACAAATACACTATTGAGAAAACTAAATCAGATACTTAGGGATGCTGATTTTGACCATTTCATTCACATGAAGGTGAAAGCCCCAAGGAAACCTATAGTTTTTAGGTTCCTATAGTTAACTAGGATATTTTTAGGTAATAAAAGATTTAGGATACCCAAGAAGGGCAGATCTGGGGCTTAGTAGTTGAATACTTCTATGTCATGCGAAACTCTCCAGACTATCTCCAGCACTGCAAAACAAACAAGTTAGAGTAGAAGTTATTTTCAGGACCAGTGTTCACGGAACTGAGGCATATGTGGGCAACATTCTTGACCTGGTGATGAAGAATGGCTATAGGGATGTTTGCTTTGTGTCTGTTCACAGACTCGCCTGCTGCGTTGTGTGTCCTTTTCCATAGTTGTGTTAGATTTCAAAATAACATAAGGTTTTAAACCAGAACAGACTCTGAGGATATAGCCCTGGTTCTGCGATATCCAGAACAAAGGAAGAGTCTACAGCTACAAGTGTGTTGCCAGTTCTTGATTGTGCTCTAATTCCAGAAGTTCAAGGAAGACACTGACATACTGGTGAGTAAAGAATAACAAAGAGATGTGCTATCTCGTCCTGGAGGACTAGAGATGCTGTAAGCAACATTCTCAAAACATGAAGCACGGGTGAGGAAGCTAAGACCTGGAGGACCAGAGATGCAGTAAACAGCATTCTTAAAACATGAAGCATGGGGAGGAGGCTTAGACTTGTGGATTCTACATTCATCTGGTGGGCACGGCAGGGGGAAAAAGTCAGGGTCAGGCTTGTTGAAGTAGCAACTTTGTAGCAATAAGAACACTGGAGACTGCCCAGCTTCTCAAGTAGGATCTTCTTACCATAATACAGGCAGTGTCTTAGTGTCAGACGCCTGACCCCCTAAAATTGAGACAAATATGTAGGTGCAAAGAGTTTGCTATTTCTCACAGGTAACTTCACAAAAAGGTCTCATAGTTCCAAATATGAGGGCTCCAGCCTGTAATCCCAATACCAGGGATGCTAAGGCAGGAGGATTGCTATAAGTCAGAGGCTAAGTTTAACCTACTACATACCTAGTTGAGTCATGTAGTGGGACGTTTTATCAAAAACAAACAAAGAATGGCACCTCTGGTAGATGCCTATATTACTCTTCATTGATGAGTTTCTATAGTTTTAGTGAATTGAAAGGAATGGTGTAATATATCACCGTCTGGAGGGATTTCGAATCACCATGGAAAATCCAGGTCTGGGTGTATCTATGAGGGTGTTTCCAGAAAGGTGTACCCTAAGAGGGGAGACTCCCCCTGAATGTGATCAGCACTTGTGCCTTAGGCTGGAGTTCCAGACTAGATAAACAGGAGGAAGCAAGCTGAGCCCTGGAACCCATCTCTCTCTGCCTCCTTACTGTGGATGCACCGTGACCAGCTATGTCAAGCTCCCCCCACCATGACTTCCCATGCTGTGAATCAAAATAAGCCCGTCAATGCTGACACAGATTATGTCAGTTATTTTGCCACAGCGATGAGAAAACTATTACACCACCACAGCATTAAAGGCAAAATTCGAGGCATCTCCTGGGGAAGCTGAGGCAGAGGGATGGCCCGAGCCAGGAATTAGAGGGTAGCCTAGAAAATATAGCGAGGCCTACTTTCAAACAAGAAACAATGGAAGAGTCGAGTCTAAGTCCCAGGTGCAGTGTGAGGAAATCGTGTAGAATATTTCACAAGGTCTGGACTCCCCATATACTTGGTTATATGCACTTAAATCTCTACATCTTTAACACAAAGGCAATAAAGTCCCACCTGGGGTTATAGTGACAGCACAATGAATACATCAGTCCTGTTTAGGAAGGTGACAAGTAAAGCTGGTATACGGTTACTGCAAGAGAGCTTCAACGTCCATCTGCAAATATAAACTATTATTTTGATTAACCACTTACTGAACTAAAATAAGTCCTAACTCTTCCTGCTACATAGCTACCTACGGGCTGTTGACTACAGGCTGTTGTCCCTCTGAATGAAGCATCAGGCAGTGAATGACAGAGCTAAAGCAACCTGGAGTCTGTCTGTCTGTTCCGGAGGACCAGGTGTCGGCCCCAGGTGCAGCGCCTCTAGCAGCCCCAGCATCTCATGTACTCTGACTTGTCCCAGTTCACTGCTGTCATCAGCTCCACGCAACCCAGACCCAGATCCCTTCCCTTAGGCTGACTTGCATAGCAAGCTTTCCCAGCACTGTCTGCTCTTCAAGTGGGTGGAGGCGGCCCTAGACCTCCATGCTGGAGAGGGGGAAGGAGATAAGTGAGTGGAGGAATGGGGCCCCAGGGAACAGTTAAGGGATCGTAAGATTCTCCTGACACTGGGAGTCTGCCAGAAAGGAGAATCGGCTGTGCCTTGTGGTCAGCAGAAGCCTGTAGGGTATGAGTGATGTGACATGCAGGATCAAGGCCTGGCTTCTATGAATAAAGGTAATCCATTGTATATTTGTATCCATATGTATTTCACACGTGAACACACACACAACTTATAAACTCCTACCTTTGGATTCTAAAGTGCGACCCTTCTGACTACTCAGTGCCGGAGGGAACAGGCATTCTATGGCTCTGTTAACCCGTTCTATATCATATTAAAGACAGAGTCATCGAGACTGGGAGCTCACTAGCAAGGATTCCCTCCATGGCATTTTGTCATCCACTTGCCACATCCTTGGTTCACTGGAAAGAGCCTTGGCCTAGGTTCAAGCCTTGCCCTTGGCTTGTCCTGGCAGCCTCTCCGTCCCTGGAGTCCGCACTGCTCCTGTGGACCTGTCATTTGAACATAAATGCAGCTTCCCTATATGAGCATGGGGCTTGGTTTTACTTATCCATCACTTGAGGACCAATGAGGCCAAGAACATCAAAACGGCACGTGGCTATGGAGTGGGGACGAAGGCTGTGGAAGGACATGATTTCCAGCTCCAGTATTTCCTAGTTGTGAGCTCGTTGTCTCTGCCATTTGCCATCACTGGAAACTTGAGAAAAATATCTGAACTTCCCAGGACTTGAATCTCACTGAGATAGCCCAGAACAGATTTTGGTAGTGAGCTAAGAAGGAGAAAGAACAGACTAACAGTTTCCACATATGTGGCAATCTATGTCCCAAAATGCATAATCTGAGCCTCCAAGTCTCCCTGGGCATTAGATCTAAGCCCTGATTTGCACAGGTCCCCAGGAGACATCTTACCAAGGTCACAGGTTAGCAGACCAGAGGCAGGGCACTAGAGAGATTGTATGATGGGCAAAGTGCTTGCTGTGTAAGCATGAAGACCTGAGTTCAGATCCCCAGCATCCATGTAAAAGCTAGGTGTGGTGGCACCTGTCTGTAAAAGTGATATACTGGGAACAGAAACAGATGGATCCCAGGGGCTCTCAGGCCAGACCAATCTAGCCCAAACAATGAGATCCAGACTCAGTGAGAGACCCTGTCTAAAATAAAAAATAAGGAAAAGAGTGGTAGAGGGAGACATTTGACCTTTGTATCTAGCCTCCACTCATGCACACACAGATGTGAATGCACACACACACACTCATAAAACATGGTCAGAATCAAGATCATCGGGTCTTACAGAGATTCCTCTTCTTGCTGCCTGGTAAGGAGGTATCATTGACCCTGGTGCTTCACAGAGCCCACTCAGGACACAGTGGGTACAGTCACTGACCCATGCACAAGCTCATGTCCTCCACTGGTACACCTACAGACCAGTGCCTATTCTACACTGGGAATGAGAGAATCAATACAACCTAATCCCTGCCCTCAAAACATTGTAAAGACCATCTCCTGTGTAAGTGAGGGTAAAGCCAGGGAGATGACACTATAATGCCAGTATACAGGAGGCCAAGGTAGTAGGGTCATGAGTTCAAGGCTAGCCTGAGCTGCCTAATGAGACACTGTCTCAAAAGTAAATAAATATACATTACTTTTACACAGAGCATGATGAAAGACTGTGCAAAGAGTGTGGTACTTAAAGGATAGAACGTAATCCCACCTAGGACATGGAGTCTCTTACCACAGTGGAACCTCTAAAGCAGGGTGTGGCTGAAAGACCACTGTTTTCCACAGTATGGAAATGCTTTGAGCAGGGCCAGCCTCAGTAGAGTGTAGATGTTTAAGAGATTTCACAAGCCCCACTGAGGAGCATGAAGTACCTTTGAGAGGAGCACTGACCTTTCATGGAAGAATGGTAATTGTTTTCTGGCCTACTGACCTCATGCCCGGCCAACAAGATTCATCTCAAGAGAATGACGAATAGACCAAGCCTAGGTTTCAAAAGAGTGTGTGCCCTACCACCTTCAAGTCCTATTTGTCATGAGCACAGAGGCCTATGAACAGCCTCCCATAGGAGTAGTAAGTATAAATAGCCAGTTCTTGTGAATGTTGACACACAGAGACTCTCCAGGGAATGCATCATATCTTTAAAAACAAAAACCATCTTGGAGCAGTTAAGATTTTGGTTTCTTTTCTGTTTTCCTGGCAGTGTTTGCTGGCCCATCCTGATGCTGTGTGTAACAAAAGTCCACAGAGGCCTTTCTCTCAGAGCCTCAGAGAGAAGAGTTCACTGGCTCCTACTCTCCTCACCATAGGCAGTCATAGATAATAGAGAAATTATAGACTAGAGGCTGGGGAGGTGGCTGGATTGGCAAGATGCTCGTCTTAGAAACATGAGGGCCAAGAATCTATGTTTTGGGTTTTGTTTTTTTAAAGCCAGAAGTGGTAGCGTGCATTTGTCCTCTCAGTGTCAGGGAGACAGAGACAGGCAGATCCCTGAAGCTCACTCACCTGCCAGTCTAGCTGACGTACTTGTTCCAATCTGGTGAGAGACCCCATCTCAGAAGACAAGATGAAAGGCTCCTGAGGTACAACACCCAAGGCTGACCTCTGGCCTCCACATACATGTAAATGCATGTACATACCACAGAGAGGGAGAGAGAGACAGAGACAGAGACAGAAACACAGAGAGGCACAGAGAGAGACAGAGAGAGACACAGAGACAGAAACAGAGAGACAGAGACAGAGTCAGAGAAAGATCAGAGACAGAGAGACAGAGACAGAGAGAATAGAATAGAATAGAATAGAATAGAATAGAATAGAATAGAATAGAATACAGTAGAATAGAAATGAGCAGTTTCTTAAGGCAGATACTGCTATCAAACCTATTTTACCAGTAAGATAAACTAAGACCAAGAAGAAGTTCATCTCAAAAAGCTGCACATGACATGCCCATATTGTTTCCTTGTGTTCTGGTGCTCGAGGAGGTCAGCTTCCAGGAAGTTCTAGCAGCCCATACAGAACACAGCCTAGTGTCAGTTGAGCCCTTCCCTGGACACATTCTCAGGAAAACGATAGTCTTACTATCAGCCCACAGGAACAATGATGTCCTCAGACAGCCACCTGCCTTCCTGGCGGCTCAACACAGACAGCTGCACAGCGAGCTTCCTGGAAGGGAAACCAGTCACAACTCTGGCTTCTTGGAAATAGCTGGAGTTTGGGGAAGCTAGCAGTTTCATTCGTCCAGGAAGGCCAGGAAGATATAATGTGCGTGCTTGTGTTTGGGAGTATACACGTGCATGCTTATGATCGGGAGACACATGCTCTCACTCTCAGATGCCACTAAACCTGGATGCTTGAGGCAACAAAGGTAGATCCTGTGTCCGTCACCCTGACCTCTAGCCTCGGCCCTAAGAATTATCCCACCAACACCCCTTCCAGGATGAGGCCTGAAATGCAAGGGAGGTTCAGTGCTGAGATGACGAATGCTACCCAGCCTTTTGCACAGCATGACACTTGAACATGGTGATGTCTATACAAAGATTCCACTGGAAGCTAATGGGTAGAGTCTGAGGTTCCCAGACACCTACAAGTCATGGTACAGCAGTGTTGTCACCTGTTAGGATGTGTTCAGTGATAGTTCAAGTAAGTTTGACTCTGGAGTCAGGCAGAACCAAGCTCCTCCACAGCCCTGTCAATCAAATATGCCTCATAGGCAAACCACCACCAGCAGCAGCAGCAGTAGCAACAGCAGCAACAACACTAGGAGCCTCTTAAAAATGCCCTGCATCACTAACAGGTGATTCATGTACTATTGTGTATGGCCATAATTTTAGACCAGAGGATGCAATCTCAGATGGCCCAAGGGACCAGGAATTCCCCAGTGAACCAGGAAATCCAGAGAGGGACATTGGTAACCTAGAGGCAAAGGCCATGCCAGCAGATAGGACAGCTACAACTCAGCTCCAGCCATTTAAGACTGTGCAAGGCCAGGAAGCCCCTGGGACACCTGATCTTCTCATCCTCCTACCATAAGTCTGTCCCCTGCTGTTTTTAAATCTTTAGGCCACCAGTTTGATGCCCCCAGTTACACATTATAGACATGGGATTTGGAGTTGCCTTCACTTTGCTGAGGGCTATAGAATCTAATGACTGACACTTCCGGTTATGTAATGGATCTGAGAGGTTAAGTCCTGGCTCAGATTCTTCTGAAGTGTATATAAGCCTGGGCAAGCACTCAACTTTGGGGTCTTTTGTTTCCTTGCTTGTGAATGAGGATCCCTGCTAACTTCATACAAGGTTATCCCACAGCCAAGCCAGTTAGAAAGATGTTGACTTAACCTCCTCTAGATCCACGCTGTTTCCAAAGCGGTCCTATGTAGACGGATCACCAGGAATGCAGTCAAGGTATAGACTCTGCTACCAGCCTAGGGGCTGAGGGGGTGAGAGGTGCTGCTTGGGCTTCTGTATTTCTAACAAGCCCATGGGTGATGTCAATGCTTCTAGTCCATGATCTGGGTCAAAGGTCAGCAACTTACATCTTATTCTCTAGTGGACATATGTTCCCTGTTGCTGCTACTCATCTTGCCCCTTGTCTTCCCACAGAACTTTATTGTGGACATTGAAATTCTAATTTCAGGGCCAGGAGATAGTGCAGACCATATCATTCTTGCTGCATAAACATGAGGGCCCAGAATCGGGTTGAAAAATAGGCAGGGTAGCATTCATACTTATATTACCAGTACTAGGGAAGTGGAGATCGTCATATCCCTGTAGCTTGCTGGCACTCAAGATTAGCCAAATTAACAAGCTCCAGTTCATAGTGAGAGACTATCTAAAAACAAACACAGAAAGGAAGGAAGGAAGAAAGAAAGGAAGGAAGGAAGGAAGGAAGGAAGGAAGGAAGGAAAGAAAGAAAGAAAGAAAGAAAGAAAGAAAGAAAGAAAGAAAGAA
>JADRCD010177470.1:0-10764 GCA_019843815.1 Montemys delectorum
TTTTTTTTTTTGTTTTGCTTTTGTCTTCATTTTTTGTTGTTTTTCAAAGAAAGAAAAAGAGAAGTTGGATTTGTAGGGAGGTGGGAGGATCTGGGAGGGTGGTGGAGGGGAAATAATATGAACAAAATATAGTATATGAAATTTTAGAAATAAATGTGTTTATCTGTTTTGGATCAGAGATAACAGTTTACTCTCTTCCTAGGATTTTGCCTGGTTAATTCCATTAGAAAAATAACAGGCATTTTTCCTGTCTAAATGCTGCGCTTATGTCTGTTGACCTGATACCGAGTTGAGTAATAGACCATTTCAGTAAGTTTTTGTTACTAAGCAATTTTGGTTCTTTTCTGATTAGAATATTTTGTCCCTTTATCAGCTGGTACCTTTAACCCATCTCCTCTAGTTCAGCACTACTATTTTTTTTTATTTTATTTTTTATTTTTTAGGTTTTTTTCGAGACAGGGTTTCTCTGTGTAGCCCTGGCTGTCCTGGAACTCACTCTGTAGACCAGGCTGGCCTCGAACTCAGGAATCCGCCTGCCTCTGCCTCCCAAGTGCTGGGATTAAAGGCGTGCGCCACCACCGCCTGGCTTGATTTGTTTCTATTGTATATAAAATAATAGTGAACGGCCAGTGAAGTCCTCAGTGAGTTGATATGTGGGTATGTGGGACGAGCCATGGGGCACAAACCACTAGAAGTCACTAGATAAGCACCCTATGCATCCTTGAAGAATCCCATTCTCTACTACACAACCACTCTAAAACAATGAGGAGGATGAGACTGGGGGGCTGTGTGAGCTATTCTCACAACTGCTGGTTCAAGCCAGATGGGCAAACAGACCTCCTTGGTACAGTGTCTGGCATACAGCAAGTGCTCAATAAACACAAGATGGATTGAATGGAAGAGCTGGGCGTTCTGGAAGAAAACCTGTCATGAGACCTGGCAGGGTGTGTGTAACTTACCCAGCCCCCATGGGCCTGGATCCAGGGCACGAAGCTGTGTACATGCTCAACACTGAGGTTGGCCAGGGTACCCCCAAGTCCAGCCACACGCCGACTCAATTCCATGGCTAATGCCAGGCGTGCCAGTGGATCTGGGGATGGCGGTGGGGGCCCCGGGCACGGCAGAGAGGGGCTCGGGCAGTTTGGGGAGGAGCTGCTTTCCCGGCTAGAGAAGAGTTCCACAAGGCGGGCGAAAGAGCCTGTTGACAGGCGGGCCAGTTTACGATGCAGAGCCGGATCAGATGCCAGCTGAGGGGCAGAGGGGCAGTGTAAGCTACCACCAAGCCTGTGTGACAAGCCTGGAGGGGCAGGGTTTGCCAGCAACAAGTCCCACCCACCTAAGCTGCCTCTATGCCTTCACCAGTAGATTCCCAGGAAGGGGTCCTAGAATCAGAGCCACATACAGTTCTGAGTTCTAAATAGTTGATTCTCCTTTAGTCCTTAAACCCAAGCTGTGCAGTGGTGGCACTTGGGAGGCAGAAGCAGACAGATCTCAATGCTCAGTAAGTTCAAGCCTGGTCTACAGAGTAAGTTCCAGCACAGTCAGGGCTACCTAGAGAAGCCCTGCCTTGAAGGGGATGGGGGAGGCGGGGTACCTGCATCTGAGTTTTCACCAGATAATTGCTGTTACAGTTCTGTTCAGTTTTCAAAGCCAGATTCCAGGAAACTCGGAGGCTATGCCCTCTCGGGCAGGCATTTCCTCTGTACTATAAGCTGTATCCTTCCTTACTGTAGTCAATCAGGGTTCTTTTGTTTTAGAGACAGGGTTTAACTATGTAGGCCCTGGCTGGCCCTGACGTCACAGAGCTCTGCCGGCCTCTGCCTCCCTGCTGCTGGGACTATAGGGGTGTGCTCTCACATCCCAACCTGTTTTGTTGAAACAAGGTCTCCCAGTGTGGCCTTGGCTGCCCTGGAACTCTTCTGTGGCCAGGGTGACTCTGAACTGGTCCTCCAGCCTCATACCCCAGAGTGCCGGGAGGAGGACTGAGCCTGCTCTACTACGATCCAGTTTTCAACTCCTACCATGGCCGTTCTCTCACCTGGCTCTTGGTTTTGGCCTCTTCTTTTGTTTGCTGTTCTCTGTTTTTGAGTATTTAACTTGGGGGAGAGGGTGATGGAGACAAGTTAAGGTAAGGACCTCAGCCTGCTGGGCAAGGCTCTGTCATTGAGCCAGTCCCTAATGCCGCCTCTGGTGGCTTCTGTTGCCTGGGTCCCATTGCTTGTTGATGGCCCATGAAGGACACGGGTGTAAAGACCTACTGAAGTGAGGCATCAAGGCTCTTGTAAGGATACTCTGGTGTTTACTGGAGCCCTGGAGCCGCACCCAGCATCAAAAGACAACTCCAGCGTTTGCCCCTATCCCACAACTGTCCTCTCAATAGCATGGAGTAGAGGCTGGTCACCTTCTGGTTGATGACGTCTGCCTCCTCCTCCAGCAAGGCTACCAGCCTCCTTAGCAGGGCTTCCTTCTCCGTGGGTGGGGGTCCCTGGAACTCTGAGCTGGGTGGAGACTTCAGTTGCTCCTGCACCAACTGTTCCAGACGCTGGGCAACCAGGGCATAGAAGTCTGCTGTGGCCGGGCCTGGCCGGGAAGCAGTAGTAACACTTTGTGTTTACAGAGCATGAGATTTATGGAGTCTCTCCTCCCAACCATCTTGCCAAACAGCAACAATGTCCACTTCACAAAAGGGTAAACTGAGACCATGAGACTTTGGTAAATAAAAGATGTTAACATCCTCAGCCTTTCTACTTTGTTGCACCCTCAAATTCAACTAATATTCAAGCTGAGCTCTGGAGATCATTCCATCCAGTGAGGGCAAACAGGCATCGTTCCTGCCATCACCACCTTGCCCCTTGTCCAGTTCACACTCAGCAACTTACCACAGGGCTCATTTTAAGTAAGCCATCTAATCAGGCGCACCTCTTTATAGAGTTATTTTTAAATTGTATGTGTGCGTTCTGCCTGCATGTGTGTTTGTGAACCACTTGGGTACCCAGTGCCTGAAGGCCAGAAAACAGCATTAGAAGTTGGATGACGTAACAGTTAAGAGAACTGGCTGTTTTCCCAGCAGGCCAGGGTTCAATTCCCACCACCCACGTGATGGCTCCCAACTTTCTGTAACTCCAGATCCATGAGATCCAATGCTCCAGGCTCTGAACCATAGCAGGGGCGGAGGGGAAGGAAGCAGGGCCTAGAGGACTCCGTGGGAGGAGCTCCTCTCCCCAGGGGACAAGGGAGGCATCTTCGGACGCGGCTTAGGAAATCTGTCCTCTCTTCTTGTGCAGGGCTCCTGGGTGGAGTTGAGACAGGGGACCCAGAAGCTTCCCCGTGTTTAAGGAAGGCTGTCAGAACCTTCAGTGTGTCCTCTCGGAGGCCCAACTCTTCAGAGCCAGCCATGAAGGTACCTGGCTTGGGTTCTGCCCCAGTCGCACTCGCACTACTATTTTTTTCTTTAAGATTTTTTCCAAGCCGGGCAATGGTGGTGCATGCCTTTATTCACCACACTTGGGAGGCAGAGGCAGGCAGATTTCTGAATTTGAGGCCACCCTGGTCTACAGAGTGAGTTCCAGGACATCCAGGGGCTACACAGAGAAACCCTATCTTGAAAAACAAAAAAAGAAAAGAAAAGAAAAAATATCTGTTAGTATTTAAAAAGAAAAAAGATTTTTTCCATTTACACAGAAATAATTTTTGTGCAATTTTACCTTATCCACTCTGACTTTGATATCTGGAATTTCTTACTTTTTTGCCTCTCAGTGCCTAGTTCAAACACAAATCATGGTAGATTGTCTTGTTTACCTTTCTGTTGCTGTATTAGAGGGTTAGAGTCCATGATGGCAGAGTGAAGAAATTGCTAAGAGCTCACATCTTGATCCACAACCATGAGACAAAGAAAGAGTACTGGGGACTACAGGAGTCTTTTGAAACCTCAAAGCCCTCCCCAGTGGCACACCTCCTACAAGAAGGCCACACATCCTTCTCAAACAGTTCCACCAACTGGATATCAAGTATTCAAATATTTGAGCCTATGGAGGCCCAATCTCGTTTGAACCCTCTACATAAGCATTCACCAAAGGCCTATTGAAAAAGATCTAACTCTGATTAAAAAGTTGAAAGGATAAACAAATCCATTTCTGAGAATCTCAATAGAGCCTCAGCTACATTTTTCCATCCATTAAATATTAATAGAAAACACAGCAAAAGCTTCCCGGAGAACTGTCATCCATTCTTTAGGAAGTTCTGTCTTATTGTAACGGAAAAGAACAAGTGCTTAACTCAAGTTTGCAAGCCCTTCAATGTCAAATGATGAAATGTCTGGGAGGTGTGGTTCATCAAGGTCACTGTGAGAGAAACCAGCTTCCATCAGCACTGTTCTCCGTAACTGTAAGCTTATAAGGCTGCCTTGTAAAAGAGGCGTCCCTGATAATAGTCCCTAAAATTGGTACCCCAGGTCCTCCTCCACCATCATAGGAATACTCGGTCATGTTTTCTACTCTGTGATCTTCTGTAAGTGCTAACCTATAACCTACAACCTACAACCAGGGACCCTCACTCAACCCTACGCAGTCAGTCGTTATGAAGTACCACAGGTCACACAAGAACTTAACTCAGCAATGCACATGGTCTCTATTACTTGGGTCATGGATAAATGGGTCTGCACAGTTGTAAAACACTTTGAGTTATATACTTAAGAATGTCTGAATCTTGATTTATAAATTATATTTCAGCAGAATTCTCTTTAAAAGATCCTGCTATGTAGCTCAATACTTGAGTGTGGGTTTAACACATGTGAGGTTCTGGGTTCAGTTAATAGCACCAAAAAAACAAAAACTATGGCTATCCCAGTGACAAGGGAAAGCTTAAAAACTGAATTTGATTCCAGGGACACATGCACACACACAGATACACACACACACACACACACACACACACTGTCATGTTTTAAAACATAAGAATTATGTTGTGTGATGGTCATGGCATAACCAATCACTTTCTGACTTGATTTGAAGCCTGTTCCACAGGAAAGACATGTGCCTGGTACTCTGAACCTGGTCAAGATCCTGTGGGACACCACAGGCTTTGGGTGAGAGGCTACTGACATAGTCTTGCTAATGGGCACATTGTCACACTGCTTGCTAAATTACTCATGTGTCTATTCATAGATGAATGTTTTGCCCAGTCATCATCAGAGAACCTTCTTACTGCTCTAGCGGTGGTGAGTGACTTGCCAACGTGCTAAGAATAAGTGATCGTGAATGCACGGTCCTCGGTGAGACATCGGTATCACCCCCACAAGGCTGGGGAACATCCCAGACAAGGGAATGGAAAGAACAGAAGAGCCAGAAGACAGGGAGGTATAAAGCAAAAACATGTCTTCTAGATAGGACCAGGGCACTTCAGTCACTAACTTACTTTATATGTCGTTCTCTCCAATACCCACACAAGGTAGGCCCCATCAACATTTCATCACGAATAAAGAGTGTGTGTGTGTGTGTGTGTGTGTGTGTGTGTGTGTGTGTGTGTGTATGGGGATGCTGAACAGACCACTACCAGAACAATGAAGGAAATGCCCCCCACTGTTTCACTCAAGACTCCACCACATCTTGCAGCTGAGGCCACCCTTTCCCACACTGTTCCCCACTCGTCACTGAAAAGGAGTAGGATATGCCTGGGAGGGACAGTACTCGTCCCATGTGCTTGCTTTGTAGCCTCTGCACTGCAGTGCTCGCTCTCAGAACAGCTCCAGAACTGTCACTGCTGCCTGACTCTACCCAACTGACCCTGCCCATCCCTCTCACAAACATTTATCTGGTATTTCTGGACTATATAATATCATCCTCACCATCTGCTCCTCCTGAGACTCAAATGAACACAATCACTTATAAAAAAGAATAGATCAAAATAACAAGCAATACAGCAAGAAAAAAAAAATCATGCACCTATTAAGAACACATAAATACTCCCTACTTGCAAGCGACATGCCTGGCCATCCTCTTAAGTTGATAGCCAGGCCTCCAGGCCATCCACCAAACTCTACACAAATCTCAAGGCAAATGGATTAATGCTCTCTGACACTGTCTGCTCTGAAGGGCACTAAAAAAGATTGTTGAGGGTAGAAATCAGGCCACAGAGATCATGAGGCTGAACCTTGGGGGACTGGCTGTGCCTGGCTAGCTCTGGAAGCATCTCACCTGATTTAATTACTTAAAGCAACTGAGCCTATCACAGGCCTCCAAGAGGGAACACAGTGTCTGACCACGGCTTAATATCATCTGCCTTGCCAGTAAATCCTGCAGTGCTTGTCTGAACAAGCACTGCTATAGTTTGGGTATGGTTTGTTTCTTAAGGATCCATGTATTACAAGTTTGCCCTGTACTGGGAGACAGTGACTCTTTAAGTCATTGCAGGCATGTTCACAAAAGGAATTAGCATAATTGTCCATGGACCTCATACAGATTCAGATGACACTCGGCATTAGTGGGATTGCATAGTATATATTACTCCTTAATTCTCTTCCTGCTTTTAAAATGTTCTGAAAATGCTGCCTTGGACTTGCACGGACATCTCACTTTTAACTTCATTTATTTCAACTGCTGTATTACAGCCCGCAATGAAGACAGGGGAGAGAGGGGGTGGGGGAAGGGAATGGGAAGCGGAGAGTAAAAGCAAGAGAGAAGCAAGAGAGGGAAGAAGGGGCAAGCAGCCCCTCTTATAGTGGGTCACAGCTACCTGGCTGTTGCCAGGTAACTGTGGGGAGGAGTATACCTGGCTCCACTATGGGGTGGAGTTTAGACAGAATGCTAACAAGATTCAATTTGCTAATAATTTGTTTAGGATTTCTGGCGTCATTGCTCATGAGATTAACATTCTTGTTCTTCTTTGCAATGTGAGCAGACTTTATGGTCTATGCTGCATCCAAAATTGTAATAGTTTCCTCTTTTCTCTCTTTTCTAGAAGATACTGCTTTGAGTTTGAGTTGAGTCTTTCCTTTGATGTCAGGCAGAATTCACTGGTGACTGGCATTTTATTTTATTACTCTCTAGAAAGCTTCCTTTTAAAGGGGTTCTATTCTTGAGGAGTTTAAACTGTATAGTCAGTCCCTCCAACATAGGCAGACCATGTGGATTACATTTCTTACAACAGTGTTACGCAAATTTTGTTTCTCTAATGATTTTTTTTCCACCTAAATCTTTAAACTTGTTGATTTAAGCTTGCCCCCATCCTTTTACTATTGTAGGGTCTGTACATGGTCGATGTTACTCTCAAATCACGTATCTTCACTTTTCCTTCTTTGTTTCTTAACTATAAAAGGCAGAGCCTCCAGGTCTACCTAATGGCTGGCTGAAGGAGTCCTAGCTCAGTCCCACCTGTCCTCCTCATGCACAGTAGAGAAGCTTAGGAACCCACTCTGGCATGGTTGAATTTGTGAGTCTGTCTCTTGGGTGCATCATGGACTTTAGAGAGCTGTACTTTTGCATTCTATTTGAACGCTGCCTTTCAGGGCCTCTCAGCACCCACCTCACAGTACATCCACACCCACTCAGCACCCACCTCACAGTACATTCACACCCTTAGCAGCTGCTCCTCAGCTGAGGTGTGGTTACACACAGTTACAGTTGTACCCCCCAGTGTCATAAGCAGCGGTGCTTCTAGTCTTCTTCCGCGGGAGTGTTTTGTTTTGTTGTGGTACTATGGTTCTCAACTTATGGGTCATGACCCCTTTGGGGTCAAATGATCCTTCCACTGAGATCAAATATCAGTATTTCTGCATATCAGATATTTACATCACAATTCATAACTAGCAAAATTACAGTTATGAAGTAACAACAAAATAATTTATAGTTGGGTGTCACCACAACATGAGGAATTAATTGTATTAAAGGGTTGCAGCATTCGAAAGGTTGAGAACCACTATTCTAATGTAGGATAATTTCCAGGAATGAAAATAAGAAAATATCTTCTCTAATCTAAGTTCTAAAGATTATATGATTGTTACAGTCAACTCAGTGGTATTTGAATGAAATACATTGCATATTTATCTAATATAAATAACTATAAGTATATTTGGTTAGAATTATTTCCAAAACAGTGCCTTTTCCAGTTCAGGAATATGGCGTGTCTTGTCTTTTCTTTGGGTCTTCTAACACCATGGACTTCATCGTTGATTCAGACAGGATGGCATAAGGGCTTGAAGGCTAACTCACTTCTATGTCACACTTTTGCTTGCATTGGAACTGGATGGTCTCATTGACTCTAGTCCTGGGAAAGCCTGCTGATTGTTCCCGTTAATATTTCATTCAACAGCTTCAACAGTACAGCATTTACTGTACTGTACTGTACTGTACTGTGTAGCTCTAGCTGTGTATCAGCTGTTGTCTTGGATCTTTTAGGAGGACAAGCTGTGATCTGTAGAGAAAATAATTGGAGTTTGCCCTGTCCTTTCAATACAGGCATGTCAGATTTATTCTGTATTACTGCTTTGGCCAGCATATCCTAACAAATGGTTCTCATCACACTCTTACCATTTCCACAGGTGAAGAAGAGCTTTCAATGCTTCGGTAGTTCATGGTTTTACTGTAGATTTCTAAGAAATATACTGTGTAATGTCTAGGACAGGTTTCTTCCAGTCTTAGTTTTTAACTGGAGTTAGAGTTTATCATTTTTTTTTTTAAAAAAGAGATAACATAATCTTGTTTATTTACATCCCTTATGAATTAATAGTTTCCTTATATTGAAACTTTCTTCTGTTTCTACTGTCAACTCTGCCTGGTCATAATCTATTTTAATTGACATGTTGATACTGTTTTTACACTCATGACTGATTTAATTTGCTAGCTTTAGACAGCAATTCTGTGTGGAGTATTTAGTGACTTGTCTGTGGCTTCCTTTCAGCACACATCATCCTATTTAGTCTTGGCATTAGAGTAGCCCAGCCTTTCAGAACAAGTTAGGGTTGTTTCCCAGCTTTTAGATTCACTGTACTCGTTTATGCAGCAGAGGGACTTTCAGGTCTGTTAAAATTTGACAACTAACATAAAAAATATTTAGGTGGATAGACTACATTTCAATCTCTCAAATTTTATTTGTCTATATACAGTCTATTTCTTAACTCAATTTTACAGTTTTTTTTAAATTGACAATTCATCAAAATGCTCAAATATGGTGTGAGATAATAAATTAACATGTGACTGACTGTTTATGTTCCATTCTCTATCTGTGGTTAAACTATGCTTACTATCACAGTAATTTATAATCAAATGTTTTGCTTCATTAGATATCCCAAAAACTATATCCATTCTCCTATTTTCCTGAAATAAACAGTATTTATTATTCGGCAAAAGCAAAAGACACCATTATTGTTATTGCAAAGGGGGGTGGAACTTGTGTGGGAGTTTGTTGTGTTAATTCTTCATTTGTATACTGTATATGATTGTATATCACATCTGTCACTTTCAGGAAGTCTCCTGTGATGGGTCGAGTTCTGCCTGATGGGTGGTTGAATTCATGTGAATGAATGCACTACCTGTTTTTAATTGTTTTTCTCAATGTTCTAGGCACAAAGCCTCATAATTACAGAAAATACATATGTAGATAAACACATTTAGTTTCTTAGTTGTTATTCACATTCCTCAAATCTTAACTATTTACTCAATCTGCTAATTTCTAAAGTCCTACGCTTTAGATAGTTGGTATACAGCTGATTATGTAGAGTAGATCGCTCCCTTATGTGTGCATTATGCTTTTTAGTGTGAAGATTAGCAGCAGTACGTATTGGTGAAATGCACACATCAGCATTAAATATTTTCATGTGACCTTTCATTTGCCATTGAGTTTTATTCTAGTTGCAATTACTGTTATAAAAGTTCCTTGTTTGAGCTTATTTAGTATATTTCCCCTTTGTTTTCAACCTTTATGTTAATTTTTAAGTGTGACATTTGATATCTTTGAACTTTGAATGGTGGCTCCCATCAGGACACACCACACTAGGTCCAAACAGTTCCACATGTAAGAGGTTTAACTGAGAGAGAGAGAGAGAGAGAGAGAGAGAGAGAGAGAGAGAGAGAGAGAGAGGAGAGAGAGAGAGAGAGAGAGAAGGGGTAGTGGCAGAAAGGGAAGAGGGGGACAGAGAGAAAAAGGGAGGAGCATTCCATATATATATGTATATATACATATAGTGATGTGGTGGCCCCAGGTAAAGGTAGGAGATGAGCCCAGTGTTTTCTGGGAATATGGCTGCTGTTGTCTTGGCAACAGATCTGTGAGGCCTGCCTATGTGACTATGTGACATAATGAGTTTCTGAGGCTCTGATACATTATTGATGGCATATAATTTTTGTGTTAATTTTTATAATTCCTGAAATTCTTGGTGGACTCCTGACTCTCCTTGGCACTTTAATAATGCATCTGTATGTGGTTTTCTTCTGGCATAAACTCCGATCACTGTGCCATTGCATCCTTTGTACGGCATTCACCATTTCCAAACAGTTAATGATCCCAGTCGGCGCTCTGGATGGGAGACGCATTCCAAATGTGCCTGTGTTTTCTGATTTCCTAAGTCTACTTTAGGCAACCTGGGGAGAGAAGCAGTACAGAGAGTGCCTTCAGTTCCAAGAGTAGATTGTTGTCTGGAATGAGGGTAAACACTTTTGACAGGTACTGACAACCATACAAAGACAGCCCAGTTCTCTTCCCCAAATCCCAGCTACAATGCATCTGTGCAGCCACATCTCTGCTGCTGAGCACCTGCACAGGCGTGTCAGGAGA
>JADRCD010177472.1:0-15550 GCA_019843815.1 Montemys delectorum
GTGCTTATGTCACACACGAAGGGAAGAATTGAGATTGAAGTCTAAACTGAACTTCAAATAAGTTTCCATCCCTGGGAACCAATTTACAGTGTTGAACCCCAGGCTGTGTAAGAAGCAGGAGGAAGAGGAGAAGAAGGAGAAGGAGGAAGAGGAGGAAGAGGAAGAAAAAGAGGAGGAGGAGGAAAAA
Organism: Montemys delectorum; assembly: GCA_019843815.1. Taxonomy (NCBI): domain Eukaryota; kingdom Metazoa; phylum Chordata; class Mammalia; order Rodentia; family Muridae; genus Montemys; species Montemys delectorum. The sequence continues at coordinate 188 of JADRCD010177472.1, forward strand.
GAGGAGGAAAAAAAGGAGAAGGAGGAGAAGGAGGAGAAGGAGGAGGAGGAAGAGAAAGAGGGAGTAGTCATCTATTGCAAAAGCCTAAGAAGAAAGGGCTTTTCCAAGACCATTGGGGGACATCTTTAAACATTTATTTATTTTTTTAAATTATGAATGGGCACACATGATTGCAGGTGTCTGTAGAGGTCAGAAGATGGAGATGTAGTCCTTGGAACTGGAATTATAGGACCTTGGGGATTACTTGATGTAGGTTCTAGGAACCCAACCCAGGTCTTCTGCTAAGTGCTCTTAGTTGCCATCTCTACAGATCTATGGAGAAAGCCTTAAATGAGATATAATATGAATGGATAAGAACCATATGCCATAGTTTTAATAAATCCTGTTGTTTATTAGTACTGATTTTGGGTGCATCCTCTACCTTTTCTGAATTTCAAATTCCTTCTCTACAAAATGTAGATAATTTGTGTGACATATGAGTGAAATATACATAGTATGTGCTAGAAATAGAGGAAGCCATACAAGGGGAGCTTTATCTAAATAATCTATTTGCCAAGGACTTTTAAATTCTGTTATTTGGTCCACAGTGAAAGGCCACTGGACAAGAGTACTTTCATGCTGACAGGGAGCCAGGCATCTACATTGGAGACAGTGCCTGTTTCTGTGACCGTTCTGCCACTAACTCTAAGAAAGAGGAAAATGTCTAAGAAGGGACTTGAAGGAAGGGCTTGGAACACCAAGGCTGTGGAGAGAGGCGGGCAAGAGAGTAGTTCAGTGGCAGAGAAGACTTAGTACATCCACCCTCCCATCCCACAGCTTATGCTGGAACACAGCCTTGGGTTCTCCACAGTCTGGGCGAGCAGGAGGGTCATTGTTGATTTCACATGTGCATAGTTTAAGATTTAACTGTATAATGTGTGTGAACTTTAACACAGCTACTTGTGTATCTGGAGCTTCCTCTCAGAAACAACCATCCCCCTTCTCTCCTCCCCCTCCCTTCCTCCCTTCTATCCTTGCTTCCTTTGTCTCTGCCTGTCTGTCCTTCCACTGTCACTGTTTCTCTCCCCTCTCTATCTCACTGTCTTTCTCTGTCTCTATGTGTGTGTGTGTGTGTGTGTGCACGCCTATGCGTGCACACGCATGTGTGAGAGAGAGAGAGGAGAGGGGAGAGAGAGAGAGAGAGAGAGAGAGAGAGAGAGAGAGAGAGAGAGAGAGAGAGAGAGGGAGAGAGGGAGAGAGGGAGAGAGAGAGAGGTGTGCTTTTTACACCATTTTCACAAAATCTCTATAGCTTTAGAAATATGCTTCAAGCTTAATTCAGTCATTGTCTAATAATGAATCTTAGCTAATTGTACACAGAATAAAGAATAAAAGATCTCTGTAGGGAAAAGCAATCGTTTTACTTGTTGTATTTAGGATTGATTGTCAATCTAATAGTGTCTGATACTGCTGTTGACCACTAAATGGATCTGAGTGTGCCTTATTTAAGATGGGCTCCCCAGTATTCCATATCACACACCAATGTCTTCTTAGTATGAGCTTTCAGTGAGACATTTAATGTGCTCTTCAGAAGAAATATGCATAAGATCACAGAGCTGTTATATTAGGATTAAGGTTCACTTTTCTTTCAACCATTTACCAGTGTTTTCTTACCAACTACTTGACACTTATGTGATTTAAAAAAATTCTTTTAGAAAATGAAACAAAAATAGATAACTGGAAGTTTCTCAGAGTTCCCCCTTCCTCCAAGATGTTTGGCTCTGAGTTACTGTGGAAACAGAGACCTGGTAACTAACCCACAGCGCTGGGCTTGGGGGAAAGGAACACAAGGCCGTGTTTCCCGGCCAGTCACAAGAACTCAGTTACCCAAACTGAATGATCAGACAGCATGTGGGCCCAGGAGGGAAAAAAACATTTGTGACTTTCATGTTACAACATGCTGTTTCTGAAGTGACCAAAAATGTGTGCTGTGGCTGGTAATACCGAAAGATAGAGTTCCATACCATATCTTTTTCTTGGAATATCATGGTTGCTGGTAGCCTTGCTCCAGTCTCTGAAATATGGGTTATTTAAGTTTTGCACATGCTCCTTGAAAATCGAGAACATTTTCCTTAAGAGTTCAGAGTCAAAACAAAGTGCTGATCACCCATGTCAAGCTCTGAAAGAAGAGGAAGCGGTGGTTCGTCTTACAAAATGGGGCAGACCCTAGAGTTCATTGCTTCAGTTATTTTTCTCCTTTGTGGAGCTTCCTGTTTTGAGTTTGATCTTAACTGTCCCTGACATGAAGTGAGAAAACCATCATGAGATGTTCCTCGGAGATAAGACTGTAGCGATTCCGTTTCACTTCATCTCTTCCTCACCAGCCTTTTGCTGTCTGTGTATCACAAGCTCGTGTGATGCTCGTGTAAGATACTGCAAGACCACATCCTCAGACCCTTACAGCCCAGCATGGCTCAGCTTTCCAGAGAGGATGGCTATCCTGGAGAGCTTGATCCACCAGTGATGCTCCTGCAAGTCTGCAGTGCGTGCCAGCCTGCTGCTGCTGCAACTCGGGTCTTTGTGGGGTCTTTTCCCATTACAGCATTTTAAAATGTATACTTTTGACTCTTCTGTCTTGCTTCCCATTTATGAACCACCTGAAGCCACATTGTTGTCTTGCTCATTTTGGCCACCATGGTGTCTGGTTTCTGCCCAAAGTCACCAAATTCATGTTCTTTCCAAGCTGTGCCTCCAGGATGAGGTAGCTGTGAATGCAGCAGCCCCTCCAGTATCTGCAGGTGAGAGTCCAGATTCAGGCAGTCTCCCTGACCTTGGTAAGAAGAGTGTCTGTTGTAGTTACTTTTCTATGTATTGTCATGACAGAACACCAAGGTATTATTTATTTATTTTTTTGGCTTGTGAAACGTCCTTAATTTGTTGATGTAGCAAACAAATTTCAACTCTGCTCTGCAAATGACAGAAGGAGTCTGCTCAGCAATTAACTTTAGAGTTCGATTTCATACAGGCAACCTGCTCTATGTGAAAAAATTACTAACTGAACTACAACACCGTGCCAGGCAGTGGTGGCGCACACCTTTAATTCCAGCACTTGGGAGGCAGAGGCAGGCGGATTTCTGAGTTCGAGGCCAGCCTGGTCTACAGAGTGAGTTCCAGGACAGCTAGGGCTGAGAAACCCTGTCTCTAAAAACAAACAAACAAACAAACAAAAAAACCACCAACGTAACTTATGGAAGAAAGTGTTCAACTTTCATATGCCCATGAGACTCTCATCACCATCAAAGCCATTGAAATATCTGTCACATCCAAAGATACTTTCTTCCTCTTTTACTATCATGTTATTAAGTTTTAATAACACTTACAATTCCAGCACTTGGGAGCTAGAAGCGGGCAGATCCTTGTGAGTTTCAAACCAGCCAGGGATATGCAGAGAGATACTATCTCAAAAATAAACAGCAAGATTTACCAGCTAACTTCAAGTAGACTTAAGTCGACCTAGTAGACTAGTAAACTCATAGTTAACTAGTAGATTAACACAACACTGTGCTATATAAATATCCAGAGCTTTTTTTTCCTGGAGTAACTTCAACTTTATAACTTTAGTCATCACTCCAAATTCCCTATAATCCCTCAGACCAACCATCTGACCATTTCTGTATGTTAGAGTACAGTAGCCCCATCTCTCTGTCAAGTTTATTTTACTTAGAACATCACTCTGGTGGTTTGAATGAAAATGACTCCCATAGGCTCCGAGAGAGTGGCACTCTTGGGAGGTGTGGCCTTGTTGTTGAGGAAGTGTGTCACTGGGGGTGGACTTTTGAGATTTCAGATGCTCAAGCTAGGGACAGTTCCTTCTCTCTCTTCTTGCTGTTTGCCTATCTGGACACGGAACTCTCAGCTTCTTCTCCAGGATCGTGCTGGCATGCTTTCTGCCATGATGATAATGGAATAAGCCTGTGAACCTGTAAGCCAGACCCAATTAAATGCTTTCTTTTATAAGATTTGCCATGATCATGTTGTCCAAGTCTCCTCACAACAGTAGAAAAGTCTATAAGACAATCTCACAATTTTTAATGACTGCTTCTATTTCTTTAGGGGCTATGGGGCCCTTTAAATGCTTCACCTGATCTTGATTTAACTTTAGTAAGTGGTGTCTGTCTAGAAAATTGTCTATTTTGTTAAGATTTGGCAATTTTGTGGAGTACAAGCTTTTGAAGTAAGACCTAATGATTCTTTGAGTTTCCTCAGTGTCAGTTGTTATGTCTCCCTTTTCATTCCCGGTTTTGTTTATCTGGATACTGTCTCTCTGTCTCTTGGTTAATTTGGCTAAGGGTTTGTATATTTTGTTGCTTTTTCTCAAAGAACCAGCTCCTGGTTTTATTGAATCTTTGTATTGTTTATTGTTCTCTTTGTTTCTAACTGATTGATTTCAGCCCCGACTTTGATTATTTCCTGCCTTCTACTCTTCTTTGGTGTGCTTGCTCCTTTTTTTCCTAGAGCTGTCAGGTGTACTTTTAAATTGCTGACATGAGAGCTTTCTAATTTCCTTATAAAGACACTTTCCTTTTAGCACTGCTTTCATTGTGTCCCATAACTTTGGGTATGTTGTGCCTTCATTTTCATTGAATTCTAGAAAGTCTTTAATTTCTTTCTTCCTTTGTTGACCCAGAGATCGTTGAGTAGAGAGGTGTTCAGTTTCCATGAGTTTTTAGGCTTTTCGGTGTTTCTGCTGTTGTTGACATTCGGCTTTAATCCATGGTGGTCTGATCCGATCCCAGGCGTTACTTCGGTTTCCTTGTATCTGTCGAGGCTGGCTTTGTGACTGGATCCCTGAGTTGCTGAGAAGAAGGTGTATTCTTTTATGTTTGGGTGAAATATTCTATAGCTGTCTGTCAGGCTCATTTGATTCATAATGCCTGTTAGTTTCACTATTTCTCTAGTTAGTTTTTGTCTGGGTGTCCTGTCAATTGGTGAAAGTGAGGTGTTGAAGTCTTCCACTATTAATGTGTTGGGTTTGATGTGCAATTTAAGCTTTAGCAATGTTTCTTTTTACAAATATGGGTTCCTTTGTGTTTGGGGCATAAATGTTCAGAATTTAGATATTATCTTGGTGGATTTTTTCCTTTGATGAATATGAAGTGTCCTTCTCCATTTCTTTTGATTAATTTTGGTCGAAAGTCTATTTTATCAGATATTAGAATGGCTACTCCAGCTTGCTTCTGGGTCAATTTGCTTGGAAAACTCTTTTCTAGCCCTTTACTCTGAGGTAATGACTTTCTTTATTGCTCAGGTGTGCTACTTGTATGCAGCAGAATGAGGGGTCCTGATTTTGCATCAATTCTGTTAGCCTGTGTCCCTTGGCGGAGGGTGAATTGAGTCCACTGAAGTTGAGAAATATTAATTACCAGAGATTGTTATTTCCTGTTATTCTGATGGTGGTAGTGGTGGTGGTGGTGGTGGTGGTGGTGGTGGTGGTGGGGTGTGTGTGTGTGTGTGTGTGTGTGTGTGTGTGTGTGTGTTTGTGTATGTGTCCTTTCCTTGTTTTTGCCAGTATGGAATTTCTTATTTCCTGTTTTTCCTTAGATGTAGTTATCCTTCTTGGGTTGGAGTTTTCCCTCTAGTATTTTCTGTAGGGTTGGATTTGTGAATAGATATTGCTTGAATTTGAATTTGTCTTGAAATATCTTGTTTTCTCCATGTGTGGTGACTGAGAGTTTTGTCTAGGTGGGCAGCCATAGTTTTTTTAGAGGTTGCAAGACATTTGTCCAGGCTCTTCCTAGCTTTTACGGTCTGTTGAGAAGTCAGGTGTAATTCTGATAGTTCTACCTTTGTATGTTACCTGGCCTTTCCCCCTTGCTGCTTTCTAATAGTCTTTCTTTGTTCTGTAGATCTTATGTTTTGACCATTTTGCACCAGGAAGGTTTTCTTTTTCTGGTCCAATCTAATTGGTGTCCTGTAAGCTTCTTGTATGCTTATAGGGCATCTCTTTCTTTAGGTTGGGAAGATTTTCTTCTACGATTTTGTTGAGAATATTTTCTGGTCCTTGGAGCTTGGACTCTTTACCTCCTTCTATTCATATTATTCACAGGTTAGGTCTTCTCATGGTTTCCCAGATTTCCTGGATGTTTTTGTGTCAGGAATTTTCTAGCTTTAACATTTTCTTTGACTGATGTATCAATATTGTCTACTGCATCGTCTATGCCTGAGTGTCTCTCTTCCATCTCCTGTGTTCTGTTGATGATGTTTCTCCTTCCTGGGCTTTCCTCTCCAGGATTCCCTCAGTTTGTACTTTCTTTATTGCATCTATTTCTACTTTCAGGTCTTGCAATTTTATTTCCTTCACCTGTTTAATTGTATTTTCCTGTATTTCCTTAAGGGATTTATTCATTTCCTCTTTACAGGCCCCTATCATCTTTATAAGATTGGATTTAATGTCATTTTCTTGTGTTTTGGTTGTGTTAGACTATCCAGGGCTTGCTGTAGTAGGGTAGCTCAGCTTTGGAGGTATCATGTTGCCCTGGCTTTTGTTGATTGTGCTCTTTCAAGGGCCTTTAACCATCTGAGTGGTTTTGGTCCCTGGATGTTCTTGTTGTAGTAGGTATTGGGGGGGCATGAACCTGGATGGTCTTGGTGTGGAAGGCCTCTGATGAGTATCTTTGAACTGTATGGTTCTGGACGCGGAGGTCTCTATGGTTCAAGAGCCTTAGATATGAAGAAGGTGGGCAGAGAGAACAGAGATCTCTGCAGGCTAGCAGGCTGCTCAGGGCACCTTGGCTTGGCCTAGAGGGCTCAGAGAGCAGGGAAGATGGGTGGGGGGAAGGGAAGCTTACTAGTATAGTTCAAGAGTCTGATTAGAGTTGGAGGAGAGGTGGTGAGAGAATGGAGGTCCCCCTGGGATAGCTTAAAAATATTGGAAAGAATGGAGTAACCATTATGCCTAACAAAAAGTGTTCTACAAAAGAGGCTCGTTGGCTCTAGATGTTATATTTTGAAATGACTTTTTTTAGAAATTTACCCTGATATTGTCAATCCTCTTCTCAAAATTAAACATTGCCAAAACTTATTTGTAAGTTTAGTTCCCAAGAGCAGCTGACATCATTTTCAATTATGTCAATTAAAAATTTCAAGAGCTGTGGGATGCCTGCTAAGGAAAACTGCTAACAGAATAGAAACAGCTCAAGAGAAAGAAGTGTGTTGCAGCCAGCAAAGCTGAAAGAAGTTGGAGACATGAAGAATATTTTGACATCAGACATGGAGATGTAGAGTTTAAAGTTTGCCCACCTTGTTTTTGGTCTTGCTTTGGTCACTATTTCCTTACTGTGCTCCCTCCCCTACATTTCAGAATGATAATGTAAATCCTGTGCCACTGTATTTTGGAAGTATGAGGCCTTTTTTATTTTTATTTTTTTAGGTTATTTAAGAGATTTTATCAATCTTAAAAGAGACTTTGAACTTTGGACTTTTAAACTGGAATAGACGAGGGAGACTTTTGAAGTTGGACTGAAATCATTTTTGCATTATGTATGGCTACAAGCCTGTCAGGGCCAGGGAATGGAACGTGATAGTTTGAATAGGTATGGCCTCCATAGACCCATGTGTTTGAATGCTTGGCCATAGTGAGTAGGTATGACCTACTATTAGGAGGTGTGACCTTATTTGAACCTTGTTGGAATAATTATGTCACTGTGGACGCTGGCTTTGAGGTCTCCTATTTTCAAGCTATGCCCAGTGAAATACACAGTCTTCTGCTGCTGCCTGCAGATCACGATGTAGAACTCTCAGCTCCTTCTCTAGCACCATGTCTGCCTGCATGCCATCATGTTTCCTGCCATGATGATAATGGACTAAACCTCTGAAATTGTAATCTAGCCCCAATTAAGTGTTTCCCTTTATAAGAGTTGCTGTGGTCATGGTGTCTCTTCCCAGCAATAAACCTCTTAATAAGATAAATAAATAAATAAATAAATAAAATTTCAAAAGTATAGATTTTGATAACCTAGTTAGATTTTGTGGAAAAATAAGTCAGAAAAATCTTTTTTTTTTTTTTTTTTGTATAGCCCTGGCTGTCCTGGAACTCACTCTGTAAACCAGGCTGGCCTCAAACTCAGAAATCCGCCTGCCTCTGCCTCCCAAGTGCTGGGATTAAAGGCGTGCGCCACCACTGCCTGGCTAGAAAAATCTTATGACCAGGCAAGATGTCACCATTATTTATTTTATTATATAAAATTATTATAAAATATTTTCTCATAATTTATGTTGTTTGGATTTATTTTTTCATGTATTACAATTAAATTTATTGTATTTCATGATCAACGAAATATCTTATAAGGGGTAAATTTTACATTTTGGTATTTTCACAGTAATTTTTTTCTTGCTTTTTAAGCAAAAGGCCCACAAATTCTTTTTGTACTGGATTAGGTAGCTCCACAGGAAGCCTTCTGGGTATGAGCTGGCAGAGAAAGCTTTCCCAAGCTGGTGACAGAAATCAGGGAGGAGTTGCCATATTGCTCCTCTGGAACTTTTACTTAGACAAATTAATGTTCCAATATGTTGAATGAATTATTGTTGCTTCATTGGTTCTTTATTAGTATTTCACATCTGAAAATCCATGCAAAGCATAGCTGAAATTTTCTTCTCTGTTGGCAAATATTCTTGGTACACATTCTAGTATGTGTGTTACTTGATGGGTGTTGTCTTATTTTCTGTTATTTTATAAGTGAAGATATGCTTGAATAATTGGATATGGAATCATTTTTACTTTAGAACTGTGAACAATGGAAGACAATAGCAAAGACACAGAAGAAGAAACTGAAGATGATGATGATGAGGAGGAGCTGGAGAAGGAGGAGGAATTGGAGGAGGAGGTAACATCATCCTCAGAAACAGAAGAGGACCAGAAAGACCTCCCCTCTGTCATAGTGCCTACAATTAACATTCGTGAGGAGCGGCTCGTCGAGTTAGCTAAAACGCCAGCTTTCATCTGTCTGCATGAGGTATATTCTCTTTGGATATTATTACTAGAGTGTCTTAGTTAGGGTTTTACTGCTGTCAATAGACACCATGACCAAAGCAACTCTTTTAAGGACAACATTTACTTGGGGCAGGCTTACAGTTTCAGAGGTTCAGTCCATTATCATTAAGGTGGGAGCATGACAGTGTCCAGGCAGGCATGGTGCAGAAAGAACCGAGAGTTCTACAGCTTCATCTGAAGGCAGACAGGAGAAGACTAGCTTCTAGACAGCTAGGTTGAGGGTCTTAAAGCTCACTCATACAGTGACACACTTCCTCCAACAAGGCCACACCTCTAAATAGTGCCACTCCCTGGGCCAAGCGTATTCAAACCACCACATAGAGCAAAACCTAATCTTCACCCACTTAAAATTACAAAGTGTGCAGCATTGCCACTGTTCTGGGTTACACACCTCCTATAGGCCTCAAGCACGTACAGGATGGAAATCTTCCCAACAGAACAGACCTGACCTTCCTCCTGACCTTTCCTTATTATTATGGTTTTTAACTTTCTATTGACTCTTTGGGATTTCACAGCATGTGTCCCAATCCCACTCACCTCCCTGTCCCTTTGTATCTGTCCTCTCCCCTTGTAGTCCCCCATATCCCAAACAAAACAAAACAAAAACAACAAAGACACATCTTTGTTATGGAAGCGGTGATGTATCAGAGTATTCCACAGAACACCCTTTTGTCCTTATACTTGGAATTGTGTATTGCAATGAGTCATTGGTCTGGTTCCAGGCCTCTGGCTTCTGCTATACTATCAACACTGGATTCTTACCAGGACTCCTCTCAGACATCCTGTTGTTGCCCTGTGTCATGGAGATCCTACGGCTTTGGATCTGCAGGATCGGCCCCTTCATGCAGTCCAGCAGTCCAGCAGTCCATAGATAGGACAGATGTTGGGGTGAGCCTGGGTGGTACTGAGTTGGTCAGCTCTCTTTCACCCATGCTCCCATGGTGAACTCTCCAGCACCGCCCCTCAGTGTAAGACCACATACCAAGACCACAGGCATGAGTTCTGACAGTTAACAACTGAGACGTCAGAAAGCTGAGCAGCAGCTTCTCTGATGAAGGCTGAGCGATGACTTAAACTCCAGGTATCGACGTCGGCCAGCAGGAGTTACTCACTTGGTTAAAGATGGAACTTTTAGGTTTCTCCTCTATTTACTGTCATTGCTTTCTTTTTGATATTAACAAATAACTAATATAGAGATTTTTCAAAAACCTCCTTTTAATAAGGGTCTCGAGTTGCTTCAACCCCCGCCTTCTAGCCCACCATCCAAAGGTAGGGGAGAAAAGATGGTAAATAGGACAAGGGATGTAGACCTGTTTAGAAGTAGCTCTTTGGGGAAATTCCAATCTCAGTTTGTCAGGATACCAACAGTCTAGTTCAGTAGTCTCAGGATACCCAAACATGAATCAGCAATGGTGGTATGATCCAGCAGAAACCACAAGAATCAGCGGGAGAGACTAGGACCAGCCAAGATGTCAGGAGTTCTCTGCTGTGTTTCTCAGTGAAATGAAGATCAGTGAAGGGGAAAGCAGGAAAGACACAAGACCAACAAAGCATTGCAAGGCCAGCTATGCAAGTGCCTCACTGTCCACAGAGTCAATTTATACTCTCACCAAATATCACACATCCTCCCATGAGCTTTGCCTTAATAAACACCATGTGAGTCTACTAGACATCACGTATCCACTGTAAGACAGGAAGTGAAGTAAAACTCCCACTTCAGGAGATACTAAAGACTATATATATGCATCTTATTTGTCCTCAAATTTTGATCTGTTTTTGACATCCATTGAGGATTCATACATACACCACTCTTATGCCAGTTGCTCAATCATGGTTTCTAATTCCATCATTCCTTCTACTCCTGTGAGTATTTTTGCTACCGCTATGCTGTGGATTGAATCCAGGATGTCTCACATGCTAGGCAAGCATTCTCCTATATCTCCAACTCAAACACATGCTTTTGTTTGAGATAGGTCTCTTTGTTTTGCCCAGCCCGGTCTCACACCCCTGGATTCCAGTGGCCCTTCGACAGCAGTCTTCTGAGTGCTGGGACCACCGATCCATGTCACCCAGCCTGGTTCTTCAACAGTTGTATTAAGTGGCTTTCCATGTATATAAAGAACCCTTCCCACTTTCAGATGTACTTATTTGTCTGTGTTCAACTTAATGGAGAAAGAATTTATTAAGGTACAGTCTATTGTAGTGGAGCAGGGACATTTGGCAGCTGGACACATCACATCCATAATCAGGAATCAGAGAGCAGCAAAGGCTTATGTTTGGCTCACTTTTTCCTTTTTCCTTATGCAGTCTGTGATCATACCATAGAGAGTGACGCTACTCACAGTGCACCACTCACAATGTGTGTATGTTCCCACTTCTCCTTTTTAGGCAGTCCAGGATCTTAGCCCAGGAAATGATGCCACCCACAATGTGTGTGTGTGTGTGTGTGTGTGTGTGTGTGTGTGTGTGTGTTCCCACTTCTTTTAACCTAGCAGCATATCCAGAAGCCTGTCTCACAGATAATTCTATTTTATCAAGTCAAGAGCTGAGATTAACTACCACAAGTATGTCAAGTCTGATCCAGTGGGGTTTAGGAGATCTCAACCTTTGTGTCAGCCATCCTACTGTCTTGCGGTACAGTGTCAGCATTAGCAACTTCACTGCCTAGGAATTATTCCTCAAACTTGCAAAGTCTTGCAGAACAAATTATTGGCTTAAGATTACTTTATTTGTAAGATAAGCACCACTAAGGGATCTGGCTACGGCTAAGTGGTAGGACACTAGCCCTGTACTTGTGAGACTATGGGTTCCTTTCCCAATAAGAAAAAGGAAAACACACACACACACACACACACACACACACACACACACATATATATTGCATAATTGTTAGCTGTAGTTTTATTTCCCAATTCTTTTTTTATAATTTTTTTTTTTTTAAGATTTGTGAGGTAAAATTTTTGTCTTTAGTTTTCCTTCAGTTGTTTAACTAGAAGTTGTGTCTGAAGAGTGGCAGATTGCGGATACCAGCTGAAAGGAAGCTGTCAGGACCAACCCTCAACCATCCACACTTGCATCACACTGAAAATTCAGAAACACCCACAGATGCACTGTTGCTAACGCTGGGCCTACCATTGGCTTGCAATGCTGATCAGCAGAACACGCAGGTTTTGCTGTCATCAGATACTGAGTGAAGTGTGGGTTTAGTGTGGTGGTCAAGGACTCCTGCAAGTTAGACTCAGGCTGCTTTTCAATCTAATCCTTCACTTAGGCCCTAATGGCCTATTTGTTCTCTCATTGAAGACTTTTCAAAATCTAGAGGTGGTAAATTCAGAAGCCTGGGAAATGACCATATATTAAAATATGTTGTATAAGATCATTTCCCAAAATTCTGCCTACTCACACTGCCACATAAATCTGTGCCATTTCAACCTAAACTCCAAATGATGTCCTTCTTCCATAGACCATACTTTGTTACCCTGGCAAGTTTCCTAGCCTTCTGAACCTTCCTGAACTTCCTTTAGGACATTGCCTGAACACTTAGCCTGTGGGAGTGTCTCCAGATTACCAACTCTGTAGCATTAATAAATGAACATTACTTGGTACTTAGTCAATAACCAACATCTGCTGAATTTCTTCTCATAAGATACTACACAGAACACTTAAAAGTTCCTCCCTGATATTATGACTACGTGAAGCAGTAAGTTCATCAAGGCAGGAACTACCCTGCTAATCAGGGTCAGTGTTCAAAATGATGGTTGGGAGATGAGCCCTTTGGGTCCACCAGTGGACTGTGAGCTAAGGTACATAGATATCTGTCTATCCTCTTATCCACAGATACATAAGCATGAGTCTGGGGCTCTACAGACTTTGCTTGTCCCACTGAAAAGCTGCTTGCTTAAAAATGTTTATGTATAACATATACAAAGTATAACTCATAAATATCAGTGTGCTTCTACTTGAATCTTTATATGGTGTACAACCAGCACATGCAGATCTGAATTTGTTAGTCTCCAAATTTTGCTTCCCTTCTGAGTTCTCTGTGTCAGTTTGAGAGTTGACTGTGCACATTAAATGGCCCCAGATTTACCTTTTTTCCACCATCATGTTTTTGATCAGATCAAAGTATATTTCTAGCAACCTAGCAGTTTCTCTGGGATCCTTCCCAGGTGTCGCTCCCACCGAAGGCAGCCCCTGTTCAGAGTTACCACTCACTCTGTTGGCTTGCATCTTCCTAAACACTGTGTGCAAGGAATCACGTGCCATGCTTTTGATTAGGCATCCTGTTTGTAATTGTATGTGTGAGGTTCATTAATAACACTTTGTGTAAAACCAGAGCAATCTTTTGTTTATACTCCTGCATGGTAACTCTCTTTTTGTCTCAGGTTTCTTCTTAGGAATTGGTTTGTCTTGGGTATGTGCCTAAACCTGAGGCTGCTATGTCATAGAGGACGTTTATAAGCAGCCCAGCAGAGTTTTCCCCCAGGATGGGCCTCACCTTAGATGTTGCAAGGCATGCATGGCCAATCCTGTTTCTGTCTGTGTGCACTGACCCTAGTAAGTGTCATGGTGTCCGGTATTTCACTCTGGCAAAATCCAGAAGCCATAAAACACTTCGTCTCAATGCCACAAGCACTAAATTCATTTTGAGCATTATTTTATTTTGCCTGGCTTCCTGATTCTTCTCTTATCAGACACCAGTCAGCTCCTTCTTCCTCCTTTCCTGCAAATAATCCATCCGTATGCCAACAGTTAAGTTTTTGACACAGCAGAGCCAAGTGCTAGAGAACAGGAAGTACTACCCTGATTGGGAGGCACAAGGCAGAACACATAGACTGGAGCCAAATACTGCGAGTGTCAGGACGGCAGACAGAATCCTGTAACTGGGAAGTGCGGGTGAGTGGTGCTCTTTGTAGGGAAGCGAATTAAAAGGTTTCCCTTTGTTAATAAATTGGCCCTCACTAGAGCTTGTTTTGTATCAAGCTATCCATGGCTTTACTTTGTACAAAATGTGTCATAAATAAAGTGTCTACAGCAAAGTTCTGTAAGTGTCTTGTAAAGTTCTTTATTTATCACAGTGGGAAATGCTTTCCACAGTTGTCTTCAGGACCAGCAACTTCTTGACAAGAAACCTGCTGCCAAGGTCTTGTTACAGTGTGTGTAAGCTGGCTCTTTTCCTAGCTGCAATGAAAAGTTTCTTCGTTGTTGCCTTTCACTTTTTAACAAACTAAAATATAATGTAAAACAAATTCCAACATATCAAAGTTGGACAAGCCAAGGCAACTGAAAAATGTAAGAGCCCCAAGAGAAGGCCCAGGAATCAGCAGCTACCCACTTGTTTGCAGGTTCAGGGATCCCCTAAGGCACTAAATAGAAAGCTATAGTATACATGCAGAGGACCTGTGCAGACCTGTGCAGGCCCTGTGGCCTGCTTGAGTCTTTATGAGTTCATATGAGCTCTGCTCAGTTGATTCAGAAGGCCTTGTTCTGCTGGTATCTTCCTTCCCCTCTGCCTCCCTGACTCCTGCTCCTCTTCCATGGGGTTCCCTGAGCTCTGAGGGGGAGAGATTTGATGGAGACATCTTATTTGGAGCTGTGTGTTCCAAGGCCCTTCTCTGTACCATCAGGCCATGGGGTCTCTCTTTGCATCTGCTCCCATCTGCTTCAGGAGGAAGCCTCTGTGATGTGGCTAAGCAAGGCACTGACCTGTGAGTAGAGCAGAATATCATTGAGAGTCATTTTATTGTGACTTTTTTTTTTTTTTTTTTTTTTTTTTAAGACCAGTAGTATATGGTTTTACGCTAGGTTTCTGGGATATTTAGACTCTAGTTCTTGATTATCGAAGCAGTGCCAAGTATGGGTTCTACTCCCACAAGCTTGCCCTAAACTGTTTTGCAAGCAGGACAGCTTGTAAAACAAAGGTTTGGGGGTCGAGTTGGCGCACTGTACATTTTTCCTTTGGCATCTTGCAGAGTACCTCTCTACGTCAGAAATGATAGAACATAGGGTGAAGGTTCTATATAGACAGTCCCTTGGCTCTCCAGGTTCTGTGAGCTGTGTGGGTGGCTGCCTTCAGCAAAGAGGCTCGCTGTCAGTTTGTGGAGAGCAACCTATCCTCTTGGCAACAGCCTGGGTTGCTTGGGGATTTCCATGGGACCCTTTCTGTCAACAACGCAATCTAATGAAACCCAGTCCCCGTAATTGAAGCTTCATTTGGTAACGAGAGATGGACATCTCCCTCTCCCTCTTTATTTGGAGGCTTCGGTAGTATTGCCTTCATATATCGTAGGAAGTTTCCACTGCACTAGGATTCCATACTGCTCCTCAAATATCCTT
>JADRCD010177476.1:0-40246 GCA_019843815.1 Montemys delectorum
TTTTTTTTTTTTTTTTTTTTTTTTTTGAGACAAGGTCTCACTGTGTAACTCTGGCTGTCCTAGAACTCCCTGTGTAGTCCAGTCTGGCCTCAAACTCACATAGATCCATCTCTTCCTGCCTCCCAAATGTTGGGATTAGAGACATGTGCCACCACATCCAGCTTTAAGCAATGTTTGTAATAAGCTCTGCAGTGGGGCTGGAGAGATGACTCAGTGGTTAAGAGTACTGACTGCTCTTTCAGAGGTCCTGAGTTCAATTCCCAGCAACCACATGGTGGCTCATGGCCATCTGTAATGGGATCTGATTCCCTCTTCTGGTGTGTCTGTAGACAGCTACAGTGTACTCACATAAAATAAATAAATAAATAAATAAATAAATAAATAAATAAATAAATCAATCAATCAATCTATCTTTAGGGTGGGGGAGCTCTGCAGAACTTTTTATAACCATGCCTCAGTCCCTGAAGCAGTGACTGAAACCGCTTGCTCAATTACTGCTCTCTCTTATATGAGCTCTCGTTTGCCTCATATTCTCTTCTGCTCCCTAAATTATATGAGACTCTTTAGAGTTTGGTTGGCCATTACCTCCATTGTCTTCTATTTTTAGTGTAGAAAGTTTACTTCTTTAGGAAAAAACAAAACAAAACGGCATATATTTTCTTTCTTGCTTTCTTTCAGATTCAGACACAAAGGATGAGACCAACCAGTTGTTCTCAGAAAATGGCGTTTATGAAATGAATTTATCCCAGTGGAAGATAATGGAAAGAATTGGGAGCAGTGGCCTAAAGAGCCTCCTTTTTAAAAACGAGTGGGAATCAAGAAGAAAACAGGGAAGACAAGAGAGTGCTCAGGAGGGATATCTCAGTCAAGTGAAGCACACATCTCAAAGAGTGTCCTCTTATCAAAAGTGCACACTGACTTCATGTCAGAGGATCCATTTTGTGGAGAAGCCCTATGAGTGCCACGAATGTGGGAAGGCCTTTAGAGTCCGCCAGCAGCTCACTTTTCACCACAGAATTCACACAGGCGAGAAGCCCTATGCATGTAAGGAGTGTGGGATGGCCTTCAGGCAGACTGCCCACCTTACCAGGCATCAGAGGCTGCATTCTGGTGAAAAACTGTATGCATGTAAGGAGTGTGGGCAAGCTTTCATATACGGCCCAGACCTCAGAGCACATCAGAAGCTTCACGCCGGAGAGAAGCCCTACGCGTGTGATGAGTGTGGGAAGGCCTTCAGGGTACGGGGACAACTTACTCTCCATCAGAGGATCCATACTGGGGAGAAGCCCTATGTGTGTCAAGAGTGTGGGAAGGCCTTCAGGCAGTATGCGCACCTCACTCGCCATCAGAAGCTTAATGTCGCCGACAGACTCTATGAGTGTAAAGAGTGTGGGAAAGACTTTTTGTGTGGCTCTGGCCTTAGAGTACATCACAAACTTCACACTGGTGAGAAGCCCTATGAGTGCAAGGACTGTGGGAAGGCGTTTAGAGTTCGACAGCAGCTGACGCTCCATCAGAGAATTCATACGGGGGAGAAGCCCTATGAGTGTAGTGAGTGTGGGAAGACCTTTAGTCGGGGTTACCATCTTATTCTCCACCACAGAATCCATACTGGAGAAAAGCCTTACGAATGCAAGGAGTGCTGGAAGGCGTTCAGTCGCTACTCACAGCTTATTTCACATCAGAGTATCCATATTGGGGTTAAGCCCTATGCCTGCAAAGAATGTGGGAAAGCCTTCAGACTCCTCTCTCAGCTCACACAGCATCAGAGTATTCATGCTGGGGAGAAGCCCTACACTTGTAAGGAATGTGGGAAGTCTTTCAGATTGCGTCAGAAACTCACTCTACACCAGAGCATTCATACTGGGGAAAAGCCCTTCGAGTGCAAAGAATGTAGGAAGGCCTTTCGGCTTAATTCTTCTCTTATCCAGCATCTGAGAATCCATTCTGGTGAGAAGCCCTATGAGTGTAAGGAGTGTAAGAAGGCCTTTAGACAGCACTCTCACCTCACCCATCATCTGAAGGTTCATAGTGTCCAAGTGTGACAAAGTCTTAGGAGACTCCTAGAACATTCTGTGAATGTTACAGCTAGTCTCGTTTGTCCATACATGTAACTGATCTGGCATAAGAGGTTTTATATCATTAAAGGAATGTGTTAATGTAATGTGTCCACTGTGTCCCAGTCTGTTCTCTACCCAATGCTTCTGTGTGCTTATTCTACAGTCCGGCATATGAACAAATGTGGGAAAATCATGCCTCTGTTCCTCACATTAGGTATATTAGAACACTCAGATGCTCTGCGCTGTAGCTCTCCTCAGTTTTGAAAGGGTGATCTAAAACTGGTAAGGGTTTGGCTGCGAGTTCTTCTTCTAAACTCCATCAAGTCCTGCACCGCGAATCCTTTCTTTGGAATATGGCCAGATGCCGAGTCGCCCAGGAGAGCGTAGTACAAGCATGTCATTAACCCTGCCAGGGCCCTGTTAGCATTGCCTCATCTCAGAATATCCTCTCAAGTCTTGAACTGTCATATTTGAAAATCTGGCTGAAGAGACCATGTGGAGAGGCCCTGAGACAGCACAGGCAGGCAGAGACCTTTGCCAAAACCCACTTCCATATATGCTTATATGAGACTAGTCTCTGGATTGGAATAGTTTGGATTTTCCAGAACAGCCACCGACTGAATGCCACTGAGTGGCTTCAGCTGACACCATACAGAACAGAGGAATCATCTGGCCATATAATCATAAAATAATATATGCTCATTATTGGAAGACACCAAGTTTATGATAGTGACTTACTATTACTCTTAAGACTTCATATGAATGACTCCAAGTGTGATGAGTGTAGAAATGCCTTCCAACATTCACCTCTCCTTGAACTTCAGCTCTCTGAATCTTGTGTAAAGTGTTTGCTTTTGTTGTTTCATGCAGTCTTAGTATGTAACCCGAAACTTAACTATTTAGCTCAGACCTTGAACTCCAAGTCCTACCTCAGTCTCTAGATTGCTGGAGTTCTAGGTTTACCTCATCACTTCCAGTGTGTGTGTGTGTGTGTGTGTGTGTGTGTGTGTGTGTGTGTGTGTGTTTGTATTGTGCTGTGGTGGTGCAGCACTGAGGATTGAACCCAGGGCCTTTCAGTGACTATCCCCCTTGTCCACTTATTAGAATATTCAGAGTGTGAAATTCTTTGCAATTTGCTAATAATAAAACAGTCTATATTCTGTAGTCCCAGTCAACATTTAGTAAAGACAACATAAAAAAATCATCTACAATAATTCCTATTTTTAAATCACTATATTGTAGCATTTTTTTCACGAACCAAATTACCCTATGTTAGCTCATGGGAATCCCCTCGTGCTTACTCCTTTTATTGTGACAACCATAGCCACTTAAGAGCTTTTTTGCTGGGCAGTGGTGGCACATGCCTTTAGTCCCAGCACTTGGGAGGCAGAGGCAGGATTTCTGAGTTCGAGGCCAGCTTGGTCTACAGAGTGAGTTCCAGGACAGCCAGGGCTACACAGAGAAACCCTGTCTCGAAAAAGCAAAAAAAAAAAAAAAAAAAAAGAGCTTTTTCCTTTGCCACCTTTTCTTTTTCTCAAATGAATTGATCTGTTACAAAGCATACTAGGACATTGTTGATAAATGAAGAGTGGAATATTTATCCTCTCATTTCATAACAACCAAATGTCAATGAAAAATTCCTTATTAGAATCTAAGGCTCAGGGCATCATGGCACCCACTTTTAATCCCAGCACTCAGGAGGCAGAGACAGGCGGATCTCTTGAGTTTGAGGTCAGCCTAGTCTACAGAGTGAGTTCCAGTACACCGAGAAACCTTGTCTTGAAACATCCAAAAAGAAAAAGGAAAGAGAAAAAGAAAGAAAATCCTAGCTGTCAGGGACCAAAGGATAGAACCGGAGGTTATATTTTTTTTATTGACAGAACAGAGTTTAATACAGAAAGTGTTACCTTCTGTCCTAGTTTGGTTTTCCTCTTCTCCCATACCCTCCTCATCCAAGACCTACCTCAAACTTAACTCTGTAGCTGAGGCTCTTCTTGAACAGGTCTGACCCCCGCCCCCACCCCCCACCCCCCACCCCCCACCCCCCGGCGCCTTTACTTGCTTATTTGGCCAAATGTCTAAAAGTTGTTCTTTTGGTATGGTTTGGATTGGGTTTTTTTTGTTTTGTTTTGTTTTGTTTTGTTTTTTTGGTTTTTCGAGACAGGGTTTCTCTGTGTAGCCCTGGCTGTCCTAGAACTCACTCTGTAGACCAGGTTGGCCTCGAACTCAGAAATCCACCTGACTCTGCCTCCCAAGTGCTAGGGTTAAAGGCGTGCGCCAGCACTGCCTGGCATGATTTTTCAATCAGAACATTTACTTGCCCTTTCTATACGTACATCTATTTAGACCTGTATATTTTCATTTTCCATTGTGTGTATGTGGTGTGCCTGTATGTGTATGCATGTTTTGTATGTGTGAGAGGGTTTCTATGCATGTGGAAAAGCCTGAGGTTGATACTGGGGAATCATCCTCAATGGCCCTTCCACCTCATTCAGTGAGGCAAGGTGCCTCCGTCAAACCCAAGGCTCACTAGTGTGGCTGTTCTAGTGAGCCAGCTTGCCCTAGGTGTCTGTCTCTGCCTCTCAAACTTGAAATTACAGGTAGGTCCACCATGCTCACCTAGCCTCTATGTAGGTTCTAGGGATCTGAATTCCAGTTCTCAAGCCTGTGTGGCAAGTACTTAACCACTGAGCCATCTCCACAACCCTAAACTGCTTATACTGATCAATGCTGTATATAATCACTTCTGAAAAAATGCCTTATTAAATATCAGTATGTTTCTTGCTCTGTATAATAATAATATTTCAAAAGTGTTTTAACAAAAAGCAAGACTATTTATATCGGTTTATATTCTTTATCAGTGTTTTCAATCAGTAAAAGTGCTCCTTTTATCCTCATTTCTGGAATGCGTGTGGTGATATTTTGAGATGGGGTCTTATATAATTCAGGCTCCCATGAGCACCTGATACTCCTACCTCTACTTCCCAAACACTGAGATTTTAGGCATGTACAACTATGCTGGACCTAATATGTATTCTAATATTTTCCTGATTAATAGTGAGTTGAACGTCTTTACATATCTACTCTATGACCAAACAATATAACCTGCTAATTCATGTTTTGCCCATGTTTCTCTCTCTCTCTCTTTCTTTTTCCAGAGACAGGGTTTCTCTGTGTATCCCTGGCTGTCCTGGAACTCACTCTGTAGACCAGGCTGGCCTTGAACTCAGAAATCCACCTGCCTCTGCCTCCCAAGGGCTGGGATTAAAGTGGTGGACCACCACTGCCCAGCTTATACTGATTTTAAAAATGTATTATAATAGAAACAAGTTTTGGTATCTGTACTGGCTAGTTTTGTGTGTCAACTTGACACAGGCTGGAGTTATCACAGAGAAGTGAGCTTCAGTTGGGAAAATGCCTCCATGAGATCTAGCTGTGGGGCATTTTCTCAATTAGTGATCAAAGGGGTAGTGCCATCCCTGGGCTGGAAGTCTTGGGTTCTATAAGAGAGCAGGCTGAGCAAGCCAGGAGAAGCAAGCCAGTAAGGAATATCCATTTCATGGCCTCTGTATCAGCTCCTGCTTCCTGACCTGCTTGAGTTCTAGTCCTGACTTCTTCTATTGATGAACAGCCATGTGGAAGTAAGCTGAATAAACCCTTTTCTCCCCAACTTGTTTCATGGTCATGATGTTTGTGCAAGAATAGAAACCCTGACTAAGACATATTGGTACCAGGAGTGGGGTATTCCTGTGACAACCTGACCATGTTTTGGGGAGGACTGTGAAAGGATTTTGAAACTTTGAACTAGAAGAACAGTCATTGGCTGTTAAGAACTATGTGGAATATTCTGTGGGAGCTTGAAAGATCATGTTGACAACAGTGCAGAGATGGAGGCCTGGCTTGTAAAATTTCAGAGGAAAGATTAAAGACTCTTATCAGGGCCATGTTGTTTTGACTGTGAAGATTCTGTGGTTCTGGTTAGCTGGGGCTGAAGTATCAGCTGTGATTAACAAGATACCAGAACTACTAAAGAGAAAACTTTGCATTATTGGGACTATTGATGCTGGTTAGCTAAGAAATTAGCGGTGATTAAGAAGAGACCAGCATCATTGAGGTAACATCTTCTGGGGAGTGTTTTCTGAGAACACTGAGAGGCTGTGTTCCAGAGGTAGCCAAGGTTGTACCTTGTGCTGCAGCAGGACTTGGTAATGTGTAAGAGTCACCCAAGTGGTACTGGTTTTGACAGCATGAAGGGGTCATGGAGAGCAGCTGAGGCTCAGCACAGTGAGAGGCCATAGAAGGCCATTGGTGAAGGTGCAGCATCAGTTTGCAATTCATGTCCCAGGACTAAAGGTGTCATACAAAGGAGTTGAGGCTTGGCACCATAAAGACAGTCTGAGAGGCTACTAATAAAGCCTAGTTACAGCAGTGTTTTGAAAATGCCAATACCATACAGTGACCATCAAGGACAGCAGCAGCAATGGAATACAGGCATCTGGAGCTCAGAAGATAAAGATGTGTGCTACAAAGGGCAGAGCTAGAGAAGTGACCAAAGCCCTTGGAAGAGCCCAGAAAATCGTGAGTTGGATCCCAGACATTAGTTTTGCTTTTGATTGTGACTGTGCCCTGATATTTTTCCCTCTTGAAGGAAGAATATATTTTAGTGGAGCCCACAGTTAAGAGACTTTAAATTTTAAAAGATATTAGACATTTTAAATTGATTAAACTTTTAATATGTAAAGACTGTGGGACTTTAGATCTTGGGGATAAATAAAAACATAAGGGTTGAGGCTTAATAGTGATGTGTTTGTGTGTCAAGTTGACAAGGGGTCAATTGTACTGGCTAGTTTTGTGTGTCAACTTGACACAGGCTGGAGTTATCACAGAGAAGTGAGCTTCAGTTGGGAAAATGCCTCCATGAGATCCAGCTGTGGGGCATTTTCTCAATTAGTGATCAAAGGGGTAGTGCCATCCCTGGGCTGGAAGTCTTGGGTTCTATAAGAGAGCAGGCTGAGCAAGCCAGGAGAAGCAAGCCAGTAAGGAACATCCACTCCATGGCCTCTGCATCAGCTCCTGCTTCCTGACCTGCTTGAGTTCCAGTCCTGACTTCCTCTATTGATGAACAGCCATGTGGAAGTAAGCTGAATAAACCCTTTCCTCCCCAACTTGCTTCATGGTCATGATGTTTGTGCAAGAATAGAAACCCTGACTAAGACAGTATCCATGGTGCTAGGAAGCATCCAGTCATGCTCCTGATTTCAAGGAACTGACTTTGTATGCTCTTCATGATTGAGTGAATGGATTTCCTCTGGATCCGTCTCACACAGTTCCTAAGGAATCCTTTTATTAGCAATGGTGATTCAGTGTTGTCAGGCATCACCTGGCACTTTGATGTGGTTTTCTCCTTGAATGTGTTAATGTGCCCTGTATTGCAGTCACTAAAACAGTGTGGTGTTGGTGCAGAAATGAGGAGGAGGACCATTGGACAGCATACAATCATACAACATTATTTCAACATAAAGAGAAAGACCTACAGAGCTGGGGCCCATGGTGCAAGACAAAGATTCCTCTGCAGTGTGGCTGGGAAGTGGTGGTCATCTTTTCTTTTCTCTGTATGAATGTTTACATACATATACATGACTACTTATGTTTGTGCACCACATGCATGCCTAGTGTGGGCTTGGCAGCAGATCCCTGGAACTGGAGTTGTAGACAGTTATGAGCATCTATGTATGTGCTGGGAATCGTACCTGGGTCCTCTGCAAGAGTATCAGGTGCTCTTAACTGCTGAGCAAACTCTCCAGCACCTTCCCTTCCTGTTTGGAGGCAGGTCTCTCAGTGTAACTTGATTGCCCTGGAACTCACTATGTAGAACAGGCTGGCCTGGAACTTGAACTCACTGAGGTCCACTAGCCTCTTTCTCCAGAGTCTTGGATTAAAGGCATGGTCTTGTCAGTAAGTAGCATTGGGCAACATAACTCACATGTCTATATAGATCAAAAGTTAAGGGTCTTTTCAATAAGCGGGAGAGGTCGCTCACAGGTCTGTTCTTTGCACTACATAAAAAACAATTCCAGGTAACTTAGTGATGTAGACATAACAGAAAGATGCAAAGAAGAACTTGGTAGCGGGTACAAGATTGAACTCAGGCTTCACACTCGTTAGACAAGTGTTCTACCACTTAATAAATTAATTAAATTAAAAATAATTAATGAATTAATCATATACATTCATTTTATCTGTTCTGCTCCTTCAGACTAATACACTGGCCTTGAATCTGGCCTTGAACTCTGACTAATACACTGGCCTTGAACCCACTCTGTAGCCCAGACAGATCTTGTGTTAGGTCTCAAATATGAGACAAACTTAGGTGCCTGTTAACATTTCAAAGTAGATGCTGAGTGCCCTGATCACGCCTACATCCTCGCTGGCGTGAGTATATGGAGAACCTACCGTGTGCTTATCTCACATATAAAGCATGTGATAATGTGATGATGGCTGTTCTCAGTCCTGGTAGGGCAACAACACAACCCCCAGCCCACTGAGCTAGGCTTGGGGCGGGGGTTTGGGGGTAGAGGGCAGCGGAGCCTCCCTGTCCCTCCAGCTGGTCCAAGATGACACCCAGAGGCCTCCAGTCCCTGACAGCCCTGACCGCGCTTGCGCACTCCGCTGCGGAGGACCAGTCTCTCTCACGATGGGACTACATTTCCCACAGGCCTCCGCGCAGCATCCTTCCGGCTGCTTAGCGCCGGTCGGCTCCGAGAGGTGAGTTGGTCGCTTGCATTGAGGAAATGGGCGCGGGGGCGGCGTAGGTTTGGCATTCAGTTGGCTTGAGAAACTTGGAGTCGGTGACGCTGAGTGGACACCGCGTGCTCCGTCGCGTCCTCCGTCTTCCCGCTGCAGGGCCCAGAGGCCCATCATGGCTCTGAGCTCTGTGTGTGAACTCCAGAGTGTGGGCCCTCAGTACAAAAAGACAGCACAGCTGCCACGGCAGGGCTGCTTTGTCCGCGCTCCCGCCCCGCCAGGCAGCCCCGGTGGCCGTCGCCTCTCACGCCTGCCCCCGCGGTGGCGGCCAGTGTCCTCTCCCTCCGCGGCGCTCCATTTCCAGTAGGTTATGAGTATGGAAGTGCTGGAGTGACTGGTCGCGGGGGGTGTGTCCCCAGGCCCCCAAGCCCGCCCCTTCCCGATTTGTCCTTTTTTTCCCCCCAGACTTGTTCATGGTAGGGAAGGCGAGGGAATAAATGCAGGGAACGATTGTTGTTGCGTACATAGAGACCCAACATTACTGTGAAAAAAAAAATTATCCAAGTTACTTTCTTCTTTCTCGTCCTGTGAAGTGTAATCCTTATTTTTCCAGGCATGGGGATATTAACTACTACTCATTACTGTGAAAGTGAAAATGAACTTAGCCTGGAAAGAAGCAACGGGTTTGGTGTTAACTAGGTCAGGGTAGAAGAGACAGATTCATGCAGATTAATAGAAACCATCACTCATGGATTGTGTCTCTTGTTACACGCAGGCCCATTTCCCCCTTTGGGTGGTTACGAATCTCTTTTTATTTTTATTTTATCTTTTTTATGTGTATGTGTATATATAGTATGTGTATATTTGTAAAGGCGTCTAATTCCCAGGAACTGGAGTTATAGAAGGCTATGGAGCACCCTGTGGATGCTGGAACTCTGCAAGAGCAGCCACTGCGCCTAACGGCTGGGCTATTTCCAGCCTCACAAGTTTTTAACAAAAAAAAAAAAAAAAATCATTTTAAAAATTTTCACTTTTTACGTATATGAGTGTTTTTGTCTGCTTTTCTTTCTGTGCACCACTGTGTGTGAGTGTGCCTGGGGAGCCCTGAGGAGGGCATCGGCTTCTCTGAAACTGGAGTTACAGCAGCCATGTAGGTGCTGAGAGTGTAACCCAGGTCCTCTGCAGGAGCAGCCATTGCGTTGCCCTGCCCCGCTGATCGTCATCTCGGCATTCCAGGCTGCAGCTTTCTTACCCAGGAAACTTGCTTTGCTAGTTTGTTTTTAATTACTATGGAAGATTCTTTTGCTAAGCCGCGCTTCTTACCAGAATAGCATGTTTTGTTTTTTGTTTTAAACAATTTGTACTCATACTGACCAGGAATTCATTGTAACCCATGTGACCTCAAGTTTGTGGGTGATCCTCCTGCCTCAGCCTCCAGGCTGCAGTGTGTACCACTGTGCCCAGCCAGAATAGCATTTAATCTTCAATTAATCTCTGTCTCTTTTAATCCCATCTCAGCAACAACAGCCAGTTCTAAACCCTAAATTACCAAGCTCCTCAAAGCCTTTTCCCCGGGGGCTGGAAGGGTACCTCACCTGTAGAGAGCTAGTCTAGCTTAGAGCAAGTGTGGAATGGGGAGTTTACAAAAGGGCCTCCTCACCTGTATCTCGCCCATCCCGTTCTTTTTCTAGTTGCCCTGGGCCCTTCCCATCCTCATCGCATCTGGCTTTTGCCAGTTAGTCTCAGGCTTTAACACCTAAAGTGACCTCTTAACCTGGTGCCTTGGCCTTCCGTCTCAGTGATGCATGCGGTTGGGCTCTTCATGAGTTCTTCCTTTCCAGTAGTTACACAGGGATCGAAAGTGTTAAGTTTCTCTTGAGAGCTATGTTTTTCCCATTGTGTTTAGATGATCTACAAGTAAACCTTAAAGAGAAGCTAGCCAACTTTAGCCGACTGGCACAGCCATTTCTAATAGGAACAGTCACGAGGTAAGCACAGCCGGGTTGCTGGCAGCCTTGTGCCGCCTTTCGCTTTGGGTTTTGTTATCTGTGAGTTTGGACAACTATGCCTGTCGGGACTTTCTCTTACTGGGCTGTGCTTCCACAGGCTTCCGAGACTGGCAAAACTCAGGAAGGAGATCCGGCCTTGCCCTTAGGCTTTTCTGCCTGAGAATGCTCTATGATTGAATCACAAGCCTCAAAGTCAGTCTTCCAATATAATCCCTGGTTCTCAGAAAGTGTTTAAAATTGAAGAAGACAAGGAGGAGGAGGACTAAGGAGGACAAGCCTTGGGCTGGAGAGATGGTGGCTCAGGCTCTTCCAGAGGTCTTGAGTTCAATTCCCAGTAGCCACATGGTAGCTCACAACCATCTGTAAATGTGATCCAATGCCCTCTTCTGGTGTGTCAGTGACAGTGTGCTCATATACATTAAATAAATAAATAAATAAATAAATATTTTTTAAAAAATCTATTTAAAAAAAAAAAGAAAAGGAAGACAAGCCTCTCTTTCCTGATGAAGAAACAGACTTGGAAGAAGAAGCCAGTTTGGCCTCCTCTAACCTCTAAGACCCCATCCCAACTTATCAGGACTAAAAAAGGAAGACTATTGCTGCCTATTCAGTGGGATGTAAGGGAGCTTTTTTGTTTTGTTTTTGTTTTTTGAGACATGGTTTCTCTGTGTAGCCCTGGCTGTCCTGGAACTCAGTCTGTAGACCAGGCTGGTCTCGAACTCAGAAAGCCGCCTGCCTCTGCCTCCCGAGTGCTGGGATTAAAGGCGTGCACCACTACTGCCTGGCGTAAGGGAGCTCTTAAGCAAGCCCATCAATTGCTAGAGCAGCTTGAATATTTCCATCTTCTTTAATGATGAATGGAATGAGGAGCTCTCATGGGAGCCCCTGCCTTATAAACTCCTCAGGGAACTTAAACAGGCCACTGCAGGTTATGGCCCTAGTTCTCCTTATATAGGAGATGGATGACCCCTGTGATGGTTTTCAGGTTGCTAGGTCATGTTTATCTGGAGGGAACTTTTTATTATCGGAAGTGGAATATGAGGAATTGGCTAAAAAAAAAAAAAAAGGTCGCTTCTCCGAAAGGTGGCAGAAAGCTAATGAGCATGTCCATGGATGTGCTAATGGGATCTGGGGATTGGCTTTGGTATGGGAGGCTCTCAGTGCTTGGGTATTGCTGTAGCTGCGTGGAGGAGGCTCCCCTCCGCTGATGAAAAAACTACAGGCTTAGTTAGTATCAGGCAAAAGGCTGATGAAGCCCTGGAAGCCTCCTCGTCCTGATTGATGGAGCATAAGAGGGTGCCAAGGATGAAGCTGCCCAGGTTACAGGTAAACAATTGACTGCTGAGAAAGTGAACCCTGCTGGACAGACGTTGTTGAGACCAGTTAGAAAAACAGCAGACCGTGTGTGGGGGTCACCCCCTCCTATTTGCAGGGAGTAGCTATTACAACTGCTTCTCAGGAACAGCCCACTGCTCAATTTTTTTAAGAATCAAGAAAATAATTGGGGGGAAAGAAACAAGGCTTCCTTCCTTCCTTCCTTCCTTCCTTCCTTCTTTCTTTCTTTCTTTTTTTTGAGACAGGGTTTCTCTGTGTAGCCCTGGCTGTCCTGGAACTCACTCTGTAGACCAGGCTGGCCTCGAACTCAGAAATCCACCTGCCTCTGCCTCCCAAGTGCTGGGATTAAAGGCGTGCGCCACCCCTGCCTGGCACAAGACCTGCTTTGCACGTGGACAGCTCAGCTGTAGGGACTCTCCCCGAAGTAGAGGGAAAAGGTTTCCTGCTACAGGGACATTTCCAGGCTCTTGCGGAATGCCACAGGCAATGACAACTCACACTAATATGCCAAAAACAGTGTGCCCTCGCTGTCGACCAGGAAAAAGACTGCTGTTCCAGACACCATAAGGATGGAATGCTGCTACCTCGTGTAAGAGTTCAAGCAGAGACACTTGAGCGATCAAGGCTATGCCTCAGCCCTCTACCAAAACAAAATATATCCGGAACTGCTCGCCCCTCCCCTCCCAGTTGTGTGATTGCTCTTGCTTCCTTATGTTTCATAGGAAAAACAGCTTCCCCCGAGGAAGGGGAAACTGAGGGTTTGGTTCTAGTGGTATGGCAGTTTGGATGCAGGAAGTTAAAAATTCATGCCCCATAAAAATCTTAAAGGTCCAGGGTAAGGCTATGAAGGGCCTTAAGACACAGGGGCTGATGTTTCTTGTTGCTGCAGAGGCTCAGCCATCTTCTTGGCCAACCAGGTCACTCCATCTACTTTAACTGGCCTGGGATAGGCTGCTAATGCGGCTGAGAGTGCCCAGATCCTAACACAGACACACAAGCAGGGGTCTAGCTCCTTTTGTCCCGTGTGATTCCATGTCTACCTTTCTGTTATGGGGGAGATATTTTGGAACAGCTGGGGGCTCTTCTAATGAGTCCAAATGATAAAGTTACTACTGCTCAAATGGTACAGACGAAATTTGATCCAGTATAAGACTAAGAAAAAGTAGTCAGGGTGTTATGGAACCCACACATCCTAACCAAAAATCAAAGTAGACAGCGGTTATCATTTGAGAAAAGTTGTTTTTGTTTTTTAGGGGTCAGAATTAAAATGACTGCTATTATTATTATTTACTATTCCTATTACTTGGAAATCTGAGACTCTTGTATGGGTGGAACAGTGGCTCTTGATTACAGAAAAGATACAAGCAGCTACAGATTTGGTTAATGAACAGTTGCAACTGGGTCATATAGAACCCTCCAACAGCCCCCCGGAATATGCCTATATTTGTTATTTAAGAGAAATCAGGAAAATAGAGGCTCCTACAAGCCTTGAGACTATGGAAGGCATGGGAGCTCTTCAACCTGGCTTTCCCTCTCCTGCTGTTCCTAGGGATGTTAATATCATAGTCGTAGATTTCCAGCATTGCTTCTTTACAATTGCTTTGAGTCCTCAAGACTGTAAAAGATTTGCCTTTAGTCTTCCCTCTACAAATTTAAGACAGCCATATTGTGATATCAATGAAAAGTTCTCTCGCAAGGTATGAAAAGTAATCTTACCTTTTGTCAAAAATTTGTACATGTGACTTACCAAAAAAAAATTAGAGATAAATACTCACAGGCTTATTTGGTTAATTATATGAATGATATCCCATTTCCCACAAGGGCAGAGCCTACCTACAAGAAGTATTACAACGATCGATTTCCCAGTTGTCTGCCTATAGGCTTAAGGTGGCTCCAGAAAATACACAGGTGCAATATCCATTTAATTATTTGGGTCATGGTTTAAAGACACAGACAGTGACCCACCAGCCTTTAGAACTAAGACTAGATAAACTCACAATGTTAAATGATTTTCAAAAACTTTCAGGAGGTATAAATTGGATCCCCCCATTCTTTAAAATCACTACGATTGAACGTAAGCCCCTATATGACATGTTAAGAGAAGATTCTGACCCACACTCCCCCAGAACACTTACTAAAGAAGGAAGACAAGCCTTACCGTTAGTACAGTGGAGATATCTAAGCAACGGCTAGAGAGAACCGTTGTGCATAGTCTTGGAGCCTGGTCATAGTATCACACTCCTACTGGATGTCTCCAGCAGAGCGGGCCGCTCGAGTGCACCGCGTGCTTCTTAAGAAGGCACAGCAAAGAGATTTTTGGGCAGAATGTTTCTAGTATTGTAATACCCCACCATGCAGAACAATTAAGTCATCTTCTTATGTGTGGTGACTCATGGCATATAAATTTGACTCATTTCACAGGACAGATATTACATCATCTCTCTTCTCATCCCCTTTTACGACTTCTAAAATTACATCCCATAACTTTTCCTTCAAGAGTATCAGAGGAACCCCTGCCTCAGCCAGCTGCTTTGGTTTTTACAGATGGTTCCTCTAACTCAGCAGAAGCAGTAAATCAAAGGGTCATTTGTGGGCCACTCAGGAAACCTCAGTGCAGAGTGGTGGTAGGTGCTGTAACTGGGTCTTCTCTCATCTGGTGAAGGAAGACTTGAACTTATGTTCTAGCTGGCAATATATGGTCAGACTGTTCCCACAAATTGGAACAGGTACCTCACCCTCTGGGAAAGCCATACTTTTACAAACATTACAAGGTTTAATTGGAAAGGAAATTACAGGCTGCCTCCAACCCAGAGAGCTACCTGCCTCTTTCTTTCTCCTGGGTGACGCCTCACCCAGCGTTACACAGGTTGTCATTGATCTCGGCTGCGCAGTGAAGATACAAAACACTTTGCTTGGTAACAGGCTCTTTTGCTTTAGGACTCTTTTCCCTCTTTCTAGTGCTGGGGTTCAAACTCAGGCGCTTATGTGTTGGGGCAAGCCCCCTCTCTCCCTCTGAGCCTTGCCTACTGCTACTGAGTCTACTGCTTTGGGGGCTCATGAGAGAGGTAAAATGATAGGGTTCCTAGGGAGAGGTCTATGGTAACAAGAGAGGAGTTTTCAAAGCGTGAGCTTGTTAGAGGCCATTGATGTATGTCTTAGAGGAAGCAGGGCAATGTAGCGACAGCAGTGTGGGTTATGAATCTGAGCTGCCCTGGTGCTAAGCTCAGACCTTGGCTTTGTGCTGCTCTGTTTTCTCTGTGCTGGGTGTAGATCCATCACGTCTGAGACAAGGCCTACTGTATAGGATTGTTCTGAGTAACGGGGCTCAGAATATGGCATGGTGTTTGCCTACCATGTCCACAGCCTCAGGCGCTCTCCTCAGTATAGCAGTGACAACCCCTCTCTAGGAGACAAACAAACCAAAATGTAAAACCCATAGATAATACTTGGCAGTGTAGGAAGGGTTCAACACGTTTGTTGGCTGCAATAGTACATTCTGGTTTTCCTCATCTCCTAGGTCCAAAAATCATGAATATTTTGCCACATTTACTATCCATCTACCTTTCATTTTTAGGTTATTAATAGTCAATAATTGCCTG
This sequence comes from Montemys delectorum, assembly GCA_019843815.1. Taxonomy (NCBI): domain Eukaryota; kingdom Metazoa; phylum Chordata; class Mammalia; order Rodentia; family Muridae; genus Montemys; species Montemys delectorum. The sequence continues at coordinate 15,748 of JADRCD010177476.1, forward strand.
TCAGCTGGGCTTGGTGGCATTTTTTTTTTTTAGCTTATTTTATGTGTACAATGTTTTGCCTGTACCCCATCCATGCTTGATACTTACATCTGGAGTTAGGGCTCCTGGGATTGGAGTTGCAGATGGTTGGGAGCCAATGAATAGGTTCTAGGAACTGAACCTGGGCCCTCCCCAGAAGCAGGAGACCAGAAATGCACTGCTGGGTTTCCTCAAAGCTTCCTGTAGAAATTTCAGGTTTGGGGTTAGGTATAAATATACTCATGAGAAATGATTTGGAAGGACGAATGACAGGGGGAAAAAGCCCTCTCTTACTACATATATTAGTTTGAGAACCTCTAGGCACATCTGGATTCATGATTCTTTCTATTCCAGCTTTGCTTGCTTGTCGAACCTCAATTTTTCATAAAGAAAGACGGAAAGAGCTGACTGGTCCCTGCAGTTCTAACACCATGGCCCTGGCTCAGGTAGGTTAAGGATTTTCTCCATTCCCCAGACTGGTTTTGATGTATGATCCTACTGTCTGCCTCCTGAGTGCTAGAACCACAAATGTGCATGGTACATAGCACACATGGTACCTGTTTCCTCTGAAACACTCAGTTCCTAGACAGTTGAGTACATACAGTGCTGCTCTAGCGAGCTCTGTGCAGCACCCTCCCCAGTTCTCAGAGACAGTGCCCATTGCTGTACATGCTGCCTCCAAGGCTGAGCCTCCCCCGCTGCACATTGTTCCTTCTAGAGCCATGGAGAACGACCCCAGGTAAAACCCATGAGAAAAACCTCAGATGCGCTCTGTGGAACATTCCTCTCCTATTGTTTCCCCATGGGACATCTTTTTGGTTTAATAATTACAGATTTTTTTTTCAGAGTAGATTATTTTCTCTCTGTGTGTGTATGTGTATTGTAGTGCACAAGTAGAAGTCAAAGGACATTGGTTTTCTGTTTTGAACTTTTTGTGGGTTCCAGGGGTCAAATTCAGCTTTACCCACTGGGCCAACTGGCTAACCCTAATTTTTAGTACTTAAATTCCAGGGGGTAAAATTCCTCTTATTTGTATCCCCAGTACACAATACAGCATTTTATCATCTTCATTTTTTAAAATGTGTTCATCTGTCTGTGCACTGTGTGTAGAAGCCAGAGGCCGACGCTGGGTGTCTTTCTCAAATTGGGTTTCCACCTTATTTTTGAGACAGAGTTTCCCTAGACATGGAGTTTAGCCATTTAGCTGGACTCGCTAGCCAGCAAGCCCAGGAGTCTTTCTGTCTCCCCTCCCTGGTGACGGATTGCAGCGTGTAACTATAGGACCACGCCCAGCCTTGTCTCTGCAAGTCCTTTACTGACTGGGCCATCTCTCTAGTCCCCAGAGTGGCACTTCAGCTGTCCCTCAGTCCCTTTCCACCCAGATACCCAAACGGAGGAGACTTCCTTTAAGCACCACAGATTAAAATTTACTATATTTGAACTTACTTTTTTTTTCTTGTCTTTTTTTCTTTCTTCCCACCCCCTTTCCTTCCCACTCCCCTCTCCTCCCTTGTTCTTCCCTCCCCTCTCCTCTCTTCCTTTCTATTCTGTTTGACAGGGTCTTACTGTGTAGCCCAAGCTATCCTTGAACTTGGAATCCTCCTGTTTCCACTTTAGACGAATAATACAGTGACTCTACCCAGCTTTAGTTTTTAATTTTGAACTGTAATGGAATTACATATTTCAATACATTTTAAAAAATATCCAGGGGAATCCAATATTCTGAGTAGAATACTAGGCCCTCCGACCAGCAGTGGTTGTCTTAAAGTACATGTATCATTAATGTGAATGTATACAAAGACCTGGGACATCCACCCCTGGCTTCCACATATGCTGAGACCTTAAACTGTTCAAGGCTTTACAATTGGATGAGTTAGGTAGGGATGTAATTGAAGGCTTATGTGACAAAAATCTAAATATCTGTGTGAGACTGTGCATGGAGGTACCACACCTTTAATCCCAACACTCAGGAGGATCTCTGTGAGTTTGAGGACAGCTTAGTCTACATAGACTTCCAAGCCAGGAAGGGCTACATAGTCAGACCCTGCCTCAAAAATTAAAATTAAGCAAATAATTAATTAATATGTTGTCATCTTTGTTAGAAGCAATGGCCTAGCCATGGGCTTCCTGCTTGTACCAGCTGTGCAGCATGTAGCTGGTCCAGAAGCCTTCCTTCCAGGCTTGTTCCACTGTCTGCTGAGTTACTTCCATTTCTTTCTCTTATACCTAATAGGTTTCAGGACATTCATATGAGTCATTTGTATTTCCTGTAGGAACCAGGGACACCTAATCCTCTTTCAAAGCCTCTCCATAGGCCCGCCAATGGCTTTTGTATGTGTGTTTTGTGGTTTTCTCCTAATACAGCTAGCTCCCAATTAATTGAGACTGGACTATTACATTTATTTATCAAGCTGCAAGGGCACAACAATTGAGCAGTATCACACTATTTTAATCCTCTAAACTAATCTGGCTACCTCTCAGTCAAAGTCCTCAAGATACTTGTATTTTAGTACTGACCTGACTCTCTAGGTTCTAGGTGTTTTCTCATGTTCTCCTGGACTCTCTCCCTATGGCTAGTCCCCACTTCCTTTCTCTCTCTCTCTGCCTCTCCCCTGGCTGTGAGGAAGTCCAGCCCTATTCCCTTCCCTGATCAGTCATTGGCTGATCAGCTAGCTTTATTGGCCGGTCAGGGAATAATTGGGGAGCAGTATTTTTACAACGTTGAAACAGGAGATTCTTAGAGTAAGGATTGCAACCAGGTGTGGTGGCTCAGAAGTCAGCATTTGAGTAATACAAGGATGACCTTTACATAGTGCACAGTAACATCATGCTTACATAGGCCTTGTCCTCTCCCTTTCTGAAGGTGACCTTCAGTGACTCTGCATGCTATGGGACGTCTACCCTGAGGCGATGAGTGACCATGACCCGTATTGTTGTCAGTCTCTGCTGTGCCATTATTTTAGGGTGGCAGACAGTGATAAGAATGGGAATATACACAAAATGCCCAAGCCCCAGCTCTGCCTTGGTCATGGTGGTGCATCCCTGCAGTCCCAGTGCGTAGAGAGTTGAAGCAGGAGGACCTCAAATTTGAGAACAGCCTGAGTTCCATAGTAAGACCCTATCTCAAAAAGAAAAGGTAATAAAATAAAGACCCTGCTGTGAGTTACATTAAAAAAGAAAGGAAGAAGGAAGGGAAGAAAGAAAGAAAGAAAGAAAGAAAGAAAGAAAGAAAGAAAGAAAGAAGGAAGGAAAGAAAGAAAGGAAAGAAAGAAAGAAAGAAAGAAAGAAAAGAAGAAAGAAAGGAAGGAAGAAAGAAAGGCAAGGTGAATTTCTTGCAGAGAGAAGAACCCCTTAAGAAGCCTTTGTGTGTTTTATGGGATGCACTTGATTTGAGCAAGATGTCTCAAGTTGTGACCACTCACATTCTGAGCCAGAAAGCCTTTATGGCAGAGGGTTCCTGTGCATAGTAGGCCATGGGACAGTGGCTCTAGGCTCTGCTGTTAGGTCCCTGGAATGTGGGCACAACTTACCCACTGTGTGCAATCAGGTTGTCTCCAAATATGCCTTTTTAGGAAACAAAATTGATCATTGTTGAAAAACGCTAGTCCTGCTGAGCATGGTGACAATACACTTGCAATCTGACCTTCTGGGGGGTAAAGGCAGGAGGACTATCATAATCATTGTCTACATGGAGGATTTAAGGCCTGCGTGAGTTCAACTCCTGAGATTCACATGGTGGAGAGAGAACTGGTTCTAGTCAGTTGCCCTCTAATGGATACACACAAAATGAGTAAATACATGGATACAGAAGGAAAGAAACCACTGTCCAGGGTCCTGCCCTCAGTGTTTTCATGACTTACTGTAACTCAGAGAAGACATTCAGTTAGACCTACTAGGGAGAACAAGGGGGATGACTGAGATTTGTGAGTGTTAGAGACACTAAACAATAGCTATGTGAGTTTATGCCAAGTTCACACATCTTAATTGTCTGTCTGTTTGTATGTTTTAGGTACAGTCTTACTATGGAGCCATGACTGGGCTGGGTTTGAACTCACCATTTAGTCCAGGCTGGTCTTGAAGTCACAGAGATCCACCTATTTCTGCCTTCCAAGTGCTTGCTCAACTATCTAAATGTTAGAAGGAACATTTAGATATATCAATGTAGCCAAGATGAGATCAAGTTTTTAGCAAAATTTTAAAAGTTAAAGAATTGATTGTACCAGGGAACATATTTGAAATAAAACCTCACTTTGAAATGAACCTGAGCCAGTATGTCTTAGATATTCTGTAGTGTATTTGAAATGGTTTTTTTCTTTTTTTGAAGAAAATTTTATCAGTGTGTCTTCATAATCTATAAAGCTGAAGTTTCAGTACTATTTATAATGGGAACACATAGTGTACATAGCATATACTGATATGCAGTTGGGTTCATTTGTGGGTCCAATTATATTCATTTCCAGAATGAATGAAAATTCTAATCTTGGGCAGCAAGATAGTTTAGAGGTCAGCGATGAGGACCTGACATGGCAGAAGGAACTGGATCTTGTGGGTTGTCCTCTGACCTGTATACATGTGTGACGGTATGCAGGTGTACACACACACACATGAAATAAACATAGGAACATATATCATCACTCTGCTTCTGAGACACTGAGTTTCTAGCTGTCTCTGACACTGTTGTACTGTTCAGTCCCATGATATTTGTGTGATGTGAGCTTCCCACTTCACAGTGGGGCCTCGTGGTCCCCCTCAGTCTCCACCCTTTCCTTAAAATAAGCAAAAAAGGAATTTTCTCATACAGTACAAGTTTTTTTTTTCAGGGTTTAGTGACATTTGGGGATGTGGCTGTGGATTTCTCTCAGGAGGAGTGGGAATTCCTGGACCCTGCTCAGAAGAATCTGTACAGGGATGTGATGTGGGAGACCTACAGAAATTTTATCTCGCTGGGTGAGTTATCTATTCCAGGGGGTTAGCTTTCTCTCCTGTGCTAACATGCTTCATTTTTATTTATTGTTCAGTAGACTAGAAATAGGTGTTTCCATTTAATCTCTAGTCATTTTGGCTTGGGGAGCTCTTCACACTTTCTTCACATTCTGATTCCTTTGTGTCCATGTTTCCCTGGTATCTGAGTTTGATATGATAGGAGTATTTTCTATGGAAAGCAGGTTTTATACTGCATTTGTGCCCAGAATCAATGCAGACACTCTCTTCTTCTTTCTGATTTCAAAGGCAACGAATGTGGGCAGATGAAAACTTAAAACTCAAGGAAGTGAGTTCTGACTCGGTTCTGGTAACAGACCTCTGGTGTTCTTCCCATTTTATATCTGAAAGTTAAAATCTGGCCTGGTGCTGTAGCTCAGTGTTAGAGTACTTGCCTAATGTGAGTGAGTGAGTGAGTGAGTGAGTGTATGTGTGTGTGTTTGTGTGTGTGTGTTTGTGTCCCTGGGTTCAAACCCCACTGCTGCAAAAATAGTTAAAAGTCCAAAGGGGTTGAAGAGATGGCTCAGTGGCTAAGAGCACTGGCTGCTCTTCCAGAGGTCCTGACCTAAATTCCCAGGAACCAAGGGTGGCTCACAAACATCTGTAATGAAATCTGATTCCCTCTTCTCGTGTGTGTGTGATAACCTCTGGTGTTCTTCCCATTTTATATCTGAAAGTTAAAATCTGGCCTGATGCTGTAGCTCAATGTTAAAGTACTTGCCTAGTGTGAGTGAGTGTGTGTATGTGTGTGTGTGTGTTTGTGTCCCTAGGTTCAATCCCCACTGCTGTAAAAATAGTTAAAAGTCCAAGGGGGCTGAAGAGATGGCTCTTCTTGTATGTGTGATAACAGATCACTCATATACATAAAATAAATTTTTAAAAAGTCTAAGCATTTTGTATTTTCCAGTGGACAGCTCTACTAGAAAGGGTGCGACACTGTTTCTAGAAGCTTCGTACCCTCTCAGCCCAGTGAGCAGAGTAAAAATTATAGCTAAAAGCGTATGTGTTCTTTGTATTTAGTGATTAGTCATGGTTCTGAGTGTTCTACAGTAATACATCCTTATAGCTGCTCTGAGAGAGATGATGTATTACCCTCATCATGGAGAGAACACTCCAGCACAAGAGGTGGGTGCTGAGGAGATGGCTTCGCAGGTCAAGCATTTGTGCAGACGTGAAGACCTGAGTTCAAGTCCCCAGATGCCCTGGCTGCACGGAACATGGGGTGGCAGGAGGTGCATCTGTAATCACAACACTGCTACAGTGAGGTAGGAGGGAGAAACAGGAGGATCCATGGAAGCACTCAGGTCCACTAGCCCGGTGAACTCAGTAATGAACAACAAAAGAGACTCATTTCTAACAGTGGAAAACTAGGACATGACCAGGCCTGCTCAGTCAGTCAGCAGGGTCTTGAGGGAGAGTGAAGATTGAAGATAAAAGAGACAATTAGACACACTGTAGCATGACTCTAGCAATTGCTGAAGTGGGTTTATTTTTTCCCAGTCTGCTTCTTTATCACTTTAGGAACATGCAAAGAGTAGGGTCCGTTCTAAGGCGTGAGCAAAGCGGCCAAGGAACAAACAGGTCAAAAGCAAAGGTCCCTGGTGTTCAGGGACTTATCAAGATGATCAAGATCTTGAGCCTACTTCCTTGTCCTAGCTCAATGTCAGATTCTTGCTAATATCCTTGAAGTGGCACCAAGAGCTCCCCACATCTCCCCCTTTTTTATATCATAACAAGACCGCATCTGTCTTTGGTTGTTCTGATGAGAATGCCTTCCTTACCCGTCACTGAAAACGCATTATCCAAGGCAATGCATTTCTGTCGTAGGTTGGTAAGATCTGCAGAATCTCACTAACCATTGACTGCCAGCCTGTTAAACTAGTGGCTCTTCCTGGGGATCCATTTTAAATTTCAAGCCATGTATTTTTGGCCGCCAACATATTGATGTTGTTAAAGGCAAGTTTTATCAAAATGGAATAAAAGTATTCCTAGGACAAAAAGGGCCAACATGATCAAACTAAGCCATTCTTGAAGCTTGACCAAAATGAAATTACTGACCTTAAGCCACAAACTATTTTATTTTATTTTATTTTATTTTATTTTGGGCTTTTAGAGACAGGGTTTCTCTGTGTAGCCTTGGCTGCCCTGGAACTCACTCTGTAGACCAGGCTGGCCTCGAACTCAGAAGTCCACCTGCCTCTGCCTCCCAAGTGCTGGTATTAAAGGCATGCACCACCACTGCCCAGCAAGCCAGGAATAATTTTATCAGCGATATGTGCAGCATCAAAACTCATTGGAGCAGCAGTCTTTAAATTCATAATTTCGGTAGGCAAAGTTAAAATATCCAGAGAGGTGTTTGAATTAGGCCAAATACCCTGCACCTGTCTTTGCATTTCCCACCAATTATAATAACTGTCATTGTAAATTTTAGAAGTGACACAAATCCATTGGTATTTAGTATGACACTCAAGATGGTTTCTCATTCTTAAACTCTGACCCTCCTCTCCAATAATTTGAATAGTATCATGAAGAACATCAATTTGTTATTCCAAATGTGTATCTAAATCTTCTTCAATGCTCAGAACGTTAGTAACATTTTCTGTTAAATGTTTAACAAAAGTGGCAGTCTAACTTCTTGCATAAAAGCAATTGTAGGGGGACTGGAGAGATGGCTCAGCAGTTAAGAGCACTCACTGCTCTTCCAATGTTCCTGAGTTCAATTCTCAGCAACCAAATGGTGGCTCACAACCATATGTAATGGAATCTGACACCCTCTTCTGGTGTGTCTGAAGACAGCAACAATGTACTTACATACATTAAATAAATAAATAAACAAACAAACAAATCTTAAAAAAAAAGCAATTGCAGAAGCAGTGGTGCAAGCTATTAATGTAATTAAAGCTGCTATACCAGCGATGATCAAACCCACTACCCTCTTGCTTCTGCTTAAAGCCTGACTCACTTCTTCCAGTATTTGTAAACCTTTTTCAAAATACCAACGTTCAGAATAATTTACAGGAACCAAGTGGACTTCATCCCTGCTTATCTAGTGAAACCCAACCTTTGACTTCAAGAATTGGATAGTGTTCACCATTTTAAACAAGATCAACAAAAGAGACTATATGGTTATCTGTACTTGGTTTTTTGTTTTTTGTTTTTTTTTCCGAGACAGGGTTTCTCTGTGTAGCCCTGGCTGTCCTGGAACTCACTCTGTAGACCAGGCTGGTCTCAAACTCAGAAATCCGCCTGCCTCTGCCTCCCAAGTGCTGGGATTAAAGGCGTGCGCCACCACTGCCCTGCTATGGTTACCTGTATTAATGTAAAGATACTACCCTGCAAAACTCAGCATCCATTCCTGATTCAAAACATGCAAACCAGCCAACCTACTTATGGACTGGGCATGGTGGTGTGTGCCTGTAGCCTGGTGGAGGCAGGTGGATGTGTGGCCTCTCTTGTGGGTCTTAAGGTTTCTTTTCTTTTGTGTGTGTTGAGAAAGCGTTCATGTGTGAGAATGTGCATCTGTGTGTGTTGTGTGCATGTTCATGTGTGTGCATGTGCATGTGGAGGCAAAGATCTATGTGTGGTTCCTTCTTCAGTGACATCTTCACTTTATTTTTTGAGACACAGCCACAGCAAGCCTGGAGCTCATTTGTTGGCTAGAGTGGCATGCTAGAAAGTCCTCATCCTGTTCCTGCCTGGTGCTGGGATTACAGAAGCATACTGCCACCCCTGGCTTCTTACATGGGAGCTGGGGATATAAGCTCGGGGCTACATGCTGTGTGCTCACTCAGCAGTTGTTTCCAGTCCTCGAGGTCTTCCTCCATCCATCTGTCTATCCGTCTCTCCCTCCAGTGGCCCAGAATTATTCACAGAGACCCACCTGACTCTATCTCCTGGTCACTGGGATTAAATGTACCTCCATACCTGGTTACAATTCTGTCTCTGTCTCTGTCTCTCTTTCTCTCTCTTTCTTTGAGACAAAGAGACAAAGTGTCCAGTATCCAAGGCTGGACCTGAACTCACTGTGTATCCAAGGAGGACCTTGAATTCCTGATCCTCTCACTTCCACCTCTCTGCTGAAATTATTATAGTCAAGCACCATCACACTTAGCTTGGTATCTATCTGTCTGTCTGTCTGTCTGTCTGTCTGTCTGTCTGTCTATGAGTGAGATGGAATCTTCTATGGTGCCCAGGCTGGTTTCTAATTCTTTGGGTCAAGTAATGCTTCTCCCTTAACCTCCCTGGAAGCTGGGAAAATAAACACACATCACTCACAGTTCAGCTTTCTCTTTTTTTAGTTTTAGAGATTATCTTACTTGGTAGCTCAAGCTGTCCTGAGACTCTGTGTAGTCTAGGCTGGCCTTAAATTCACAGCATCCCCTTGAGTGTTGGGATTGCAGATGTGAGTCTGCTTGGGCTTATTTTCTGTCTGTCTGTCTGTCTGTCTGTCTGTCTGTCTTCCTTCCTTCCTTCCTTCCTTCCTTCCTTTCTTTCTTTCGTTCTTTCTTTCTTTCTTTTTTTTGTGTTTTTTTTTGAGACAGGGTTTCTCTGTGTAGCCCTGGGTGTCCTAGAATTCACTCTGTAGACCAGGCTGGCCTCTAACTCAGAAATCCACCTGCCTCTACCTCCCAATTGCTGGGATTAAAGGCGTGGGCCACCACTGCTCAGCTCTTGGGCTTATTTTCATATGTGCTGTCTCTGCACCTGAAACAGGGGCTTAATTTTTATTTATTTTAATATTCATGAAGTGAGCTTTGCCCACAATGAACACCTTCACCCCTTGGCAGAGTAATTATAGTATTGTGTTTTGCTGATAACGCTGTGTACAATTGTGTGTCAACTCCTGCAGTTTTTCCTATGAACTTAATTATCTTTTGTTCAGGATTTTGTGTAAGATATGAGTTTTGGGGCACACATGGGTAGTATTTTTTTTTTCAGAAATGCATGTTTACAGGAGGTACAGTTTATCACTTATAATAGGCATTGCTTTCGGCCCTGTTATCTGTCTATAGAAGTTTTCTTCCTTCTGGAACAGGGAAACAGTGTATTTCTTTCTTGTTCTTTTTCAGATTTGGAGTCCAGATTCAAGACCGATACTTCATCTTCACACAAGAACATTTGTGAAGTATATTCGTTACAGTGGGAGTTGACTGAGAAAATTGAAAACCTTAGCTGTCAGGGCTCTGGTCTTAGTGATGACCAGGAATATAAACACAAGACTGGGCTACAAAAGGAAGCACAGGACGGTTATGTTGGGCAGTTGAAAATTACCTCTGAAAAAGTCACATATGAAACACAGAGTTTCCTTTCTGAATACCAGAGAGTTCAGAAGGGAGAAAAGTTCTATGAGTGTAAAGAATGTAGGAAGACCTTTATCCGCCGCTCAACGCTTAGTCAACACTTGAGGATCCACACTGGCGAGAAGCCTTACAAATGCAAGGAGTGTGGGCAACCCTTCAGACAGCGGGCACACCTTATCCGACATCACAAACTTCACACCGGTGAGAAGCCCTATGAGTGTAAGGACTGTGGGAAGGCCTTTACAGTCCTCCAAGAACTTACACAGCACCAGCGTCTTCACACTGGTGAGAAGCCATATGAATGCAAGGAGTGTGGCAAGGCCTTCCGGGTACATCAGCAGCTGGCTCGGCATCAGAGGATTCACACAGGGGAGAAACCCTATGAGTGCAAGGACTGTGGGAAGACCTTCAGACAGTGCACACACCTTACCCGACACCAGAGACTTCACACTTCTGAGAAACTGTACGAATGTAAGGAGTGTGGGAAAGCCTTTGTGTGTGGCCCAGACCTTCGAGTACACCAGAAAATCCACTTTGGTGAGAAGCCCTATGCATGTAAGGACTGTGGCAAGTCCTTCAGGATATGCCAACAGCTGACCGTCCATCAGAGTATTCACACTGGGGAGAAGCCTTATGAGTGTAAGGAGTGTGGGAAGGCCTTCAGACTGAGGCAGCAGCTTGTTCGCCATCAGAGGATCCATACCCACGAAAGACCCTATGAGTGTCCGGAGTGCTGGAAGACCTTCAGTAGTTACTCCCAGCTGATTGCACATCAGAGCATTCATGTCGGCGAGAGACCGTACGAGTGTGAAGAGTGTGGGAAGGCCTTCCGGCTGCTCTCGCAGCTCACTCAGCACCAGAGCATCCACACGGGCGAGAAGCCTTATGAATGCCAGGAGTGTAGAAAACCCTTCCGGCTGCTCTCCCAGCTCACTCAGCACCGAAGCATCCACACGGGTGAGAAGCCTTATGAATGCCAGGACTGTGGCAAGGCTTTTAGACTTTATTCATTTCTTTCTCAGCACCAGAGGATCCACACTGGTGAGAAGCCCTATAAATGTAAGGAGTGTAAGAAGGCCTTTAGACAGCACTCACACCTCACCCAGCACCAGAAGATCCACAGTGGAACCTGACGAGCCTTCAGCTCCAGACCAAGTTGTAATGTCAGGAAGTCCATTTTTAAGAAGAATTTATTTTGTGCTTCTAAATAAGCATAAATAAGACTGTATTGCTTTAAAAGTCCACCATCCTCACTTAAATGTTACATTTCTTCAGCAAATTCCCATGAAAGAATATTTGATGAATTTAGGGAAATGTTTAGCCTCACCTGTTGTCATCTACATCTGACCACTCTCTTCCAGTGTGACACTGGACAGGACTCTAAGCATTAATGCCTTGTTTTGATCACTATCAAAATTGGTGACAATAGCACTTACACATACTATTTATTGCTATGTAACAAATTAGTAGAAAACAGTAGAGTAAACAATATACTTGTATCACCTAAAAGTTTCTATAGATCACAAGTCCAGGTCGGCCTGAGCTGGGTCTTTGAGGTCTTAGCTGAGACGGCCTCTCATCTGAAAGCTTAGCTAGAGAAGGCTCCACATCAGTGGGAACAGGTTACACACCTGAATTCATTTCTTTATGAGCTGATCCATTGGGATTTTCAATTTCTGGATGGCCAAGTGAAGTTCCCAGCCATACTGACTGTCCCAGTGTGGTTGCTGCTTTAATGAGATTGCACAAGCCAAGAAAGGTGGCTTCTAGCAGGAGGGAAGCCAGCTAGGCAGACTGACATGATAATCTGTGCAGTCTAATCACAGAAGGAGCATCCAGTCATTTTACCACATTCTTCTGGTTGAATATAGTTATCTGACCAGCTTACAACTCCAGAAGTCTCATGAATTTGAATCTCCCAAGGAGGCCGGTGAGTGAGGACCAGGTTAGAGCCCACCTGCTGTACTGCGCAACAGCACTAAGTTAAGGATGAAGTCGTTAGCACTTGACTCACTAGCAGTCATGGTAGCATGTATCCTAAAATAATGCCTGTAATTTTTCCTGCCAGTATTGTCAATTCATGGGAAAGGAAGATGACCCCATGGGAGTCAATGTAGCAATGCCTCTTTCACATCTCTGCATTTATAAGTGTCAACATAATTTCTCTTAGGTCAGACCTAGGGAACTATAGCAAATGGAAGATTTTTGTCACTTGAGCAAAACCTTCATGTTGAAAAGAGACTGAGTTTTATGAATGTGGGTTGTTAAAACTTAACTATTAAGGAATCGGAGGAAATGACTTTTTCAAATTTCAAAAAAGCAGCTCATTTAGAATCCCTTCTCTGACCAAGTTTATGTTTGTTTTTGTTTTTGTTTGTTTGTTTTTGAGACAGGGTTTCTCTGTGTAGCCCTGGCTGTCCTGGAACTTACTCTGTAGACCAGGCTGGCCTCAAACTCAGAAATCCGCCTGCCTCTGCCTCCCAAGTGCTGGGATTAAAGGCGCGCGCCACCACCGCCCGGCCCACATTCATTTGTAATCACACAGTCTCAAGGATAGCATAAAGGACAACTAACAGCTTGGGGACCTCATTTTTATGCACACATTAGGGCCCCAAAAGTGGCCCTGTGGTTAAAGTGCTTGCTGTGTAAGCATGAGGACCCAACTTTGGATCCCCAGAACCCAAGTCAAATGCCAGGTAGATGTGGTAGCTCACTTGTAATTCCAGCCTCTGGAGATAGAGACCAGACATACAAAGCAAGTTGGCTAGCAAAGCCATATCTAGCCGTATCTGTGAGCTCTGGGTTGTATTGAGGGCCCCGACCCCAGTGCATAGAGTAGAAGAGTGATTGTAGGTGGTTCCTGAAGTAACCTAGGATCTCCACATGCACCTGTGCACATGTCCACTAAACATACAAACATAAATACACACAAATAAACACCATGCACACACAAATATAAAAAGTTTTATAGTCGCTGGGCGGTGGTGGTGCACGCCTTTAATCCCAGCACTTGGGAGGCAGAGACAGGTGGGTTTCTGAGTTCGAGGCCAACCTGGTCTACAGAGTGAGTTCCAGGACAGCCAGGGCTACTCAGAGAAACCCTGTCTCGAAAAAACAAAACAAAACAAAACAAAAGTTTTATAGTCAATATATACTCAGATTGATGTATTTTCTTTTTTAAAAAAAAAAGATTTATTTATTTTATGTATGTAAGTATCCTATCTTCAGACACACCAGAAGAGGGCATCAGATCCATTACAGATGGTTGTGAGTCACCATGTGGTTGCTGGAATTTGAACTCAGGACCTCTGGAAGAGCAGTCAGTGCTCTTAACCACTGAGCCATCTTTCTAGCCCAGATTGCTATATTTTCAATCCATGTTTCAAGATGGATCTTTTGACAGGATCCTGCTGGTACTTTAGTAATTTTCAAGGTTATGGCTGACCATTCTACTCAGAGATAGATGATGGTAGGATACCAACTGATTTATTTATAAATGTATTTATTTACTTATTTATATTTTAAGACAGCATCTTACCATGTGGCCTTGGCTGACCTGGAATTATGTGTAGAACAGGCTGGCCTAGAACTCACAGAGATCTGTCTGCCTCTGCCCCTGCTTCAAAGTGCAGAGACGAAAGCATATGCCACCATACTTGACTTACACCATCTTAAATGAGCAGATGAAAGCAAAATGAACATTCATTTTTTTCCTTCTTGTGAATCACTTTGCAGTGTTGACAATGTTCGTCAAACTCAAATATTTTTTTTCCTTAAGCAATTTTAATCAGTAAATACAGAAGAAAATAATGGAATTGAGAGATTTGCTGTTTTCTAAATTCTAGTGCCATAATGGGCCTGGAAGGTGATCTTTGTTGAATCCTAGACCAGGCCACAGAGGAGGGCTATGTCTAAAGTGAAAGGGGGAAAATCCAGCAAAAGAAAGGCAACTGACAAAATCAGGCAGAGTGGTTTTCAACTTTAATCCCAGCACTTGGAAGGCAGAGGCAGGCGGATTTCTGAGTTCGAGGCCAGCCTGGTCTACAGAGTGAGTTCCAGGATAGCCAGGGCTACACAAAGGAACCTTTTCTTTTATATATATATATATATGTATGTGTGTATGTCTGACAGAGTTTAGAGTGGTAAAGCATTGCAAGTGACTGAATGAATGGGTTATTTGATCATAGAGAGTGTCTTTTATATGTGTTTGAAATATCAATATTTTTAAAAACAAAACAAATTGGAAACTAGTTGGAAAGTAAGCTGCCTGCATATCTACACTGGTTAAATGCCACCAAAGCAACATGAATGCAAATGATAGCCTTTGATTTATCGGACAAGTTCTCTTTATGGACTTGGCACATAAAATAGGTGTTGACCATCAAGAACCATGAAATAAATAAATCCAGTGCTATTAAAAGGTGTGGCCTTGTTGGAGTAGATGTGTCACTGTGGGTGTGGACTTTAAGACCCTCATCCGAGCAACCTGGAAGCCAGTCTCCTGTTTGCCTATAGAACAAGATGTAGAACTCTCAGTTCCTCTTGCACCATGCCTGCCTGGATGCTGCCATGCTCCCACCTTGATGATAATGAACTGAACCTCTGAACCTGTAAGCCAGCTCCATTTAAATGTCCTTATAAGAGTTGCCTTGGTCCTGGTGTCTGTTCACAGCAGTAAAACCCTAAGACATCTTCCTAAGTCTTAAGTGAAGAGTTATAAAACTTTACCTCCTAGTGTATAAAATGAGGACATGATCACTGCAAGGAATGGCTGAGGATGTTTTTATTATAGATATGAGGGAGAGTACAGCCAGAGGTATCTGGAAGAGTCCAGAGCAGGGAGAGAATGTACACTGTGCATGTACAGTAGACTGATCCAGTCCATGTGAGGAGAGAGAGAAAGGAAGAGAGAAGACCAAGCAGACCGAGGAGGAGGACCAAATGGTGCCTGGTAGTCTGGGTTCTACAAGTGAGCCTAGCAACTTGTGAAGAGCAAGCAGGTAAGCAGCACCCCTCCATGCTCTCTGCATCCGCTCCTGTCTCCAGGTGCCTGCCATACTTGAGTTCCTGTTCTGACTTCCTTCAATGATGAACAGCAATACAGAAGTGTAAGCCAAATAAACCTTTTCCGCTCCAAATTGTCTTTGATCATGATGTTTCTTCACAGCAATAATAATCATGAATAAGGCAAAAGGCTATATGCATAGTTCTGAATAAAGAATTTGATAATTTATAATGTGACTATTAAATTTTTAATTTAACACTTTACAAATTAGTAGCTTATATAAAGTTAATATTTTACAACTTTATCTCTATTAAGTGTTAGCCTTAAAATTTTGAATTTAAAGTCCTTTCGCATTAAAACCAAATTTTAAATGATAAATGCTGTTGTAAAGACAAAGAGGCTGGACATATATCTTCAAGTCAATTTCTGCTAGCCTGGATGACATTAGGAATTTATAAACTTCATCAATCATATGTTGTATCTTATTTATAATTTTCTGAAGCCTGCTGTTGAACATAGCAGAGGTATTTGTGGTTAGACATACATCTCTAAGCCAGCTGTTATTAGTATGAGTAGGCCTTTATAACTTTAGGAATTTATAAGTCTTATTAATTAACTATTTCTTATTCATCAAACATATGTTGCTTCTTATCTAAGATTTTCCCAAATCCTGGTTTCAAGCACAGTTAGCAAAGACATAAGTAGATAGACACACATCTTAAATCCATTTCTATTAACCTGAGATCTTTATAATTTTTTATAACTATACAAAGGTCCATCCTAATTAAAAGCATCTGGATGCCTACTGTTGCCTCCTTATTCTAAAAAAGAGAGACAACGATAAGCAGAGTGCTTAGTCGTTCTAAGACTCTTTCTGACTCTTGCCTTAGTTGATTTATCTGAACTGGCCATATCTATCAAAATGGCGGTCAAGTTCCAAGGCATGTACTACATCTTTATCCTTAGTAAAGATGACTGCTAGCTGCATCACTTCCATCCTGTTGAGGTCATCCGCCGATAGGTTGCTGTTTAAAAACATTTATCTTCCTAAACAAGAGTTGAAGTGAAGTTATGTATACAGTATGCTATAGTAAGCTAAGATCACCTCTATAGAGATTTGTAAAAGCATTTTTAAAAGAGGCATGTTTTTCTCTATCCTTGGCTATCTAAATGAAAGCGACCGAGACTATAAGACTTATTTAATTAGCTTTACAGCTGGGCAGTCTTGATCTATTCTAATCCTCTAAGCTAAACTGGCTACCTCCCAGGCGAAATCCATGAGATACTTATATTTTAGTATTGGTCTTGGTCTCTGGACTTCAGGTGTGTTCTCCTATGATGTCTCCTGGCCCCTTCCTCATAATGAACCCCCTCCCCCCTTGAAACAGGAGCTACTTGGAATAAGCATTACAATTCCATGTCTGGATTGCAGCAGGATACTGGGGTGGAGGAACCAGCCTTTGATTAACACAAGGATGACTTTTACATAGTGTATACAGCATCACACCTGTCAACTATCATCAACCTTTGTTAGAAGGGTTAAGCTGGTTTTTGTTATAGATTTTAAAGATTTTTTTTTTATTTTATGTGAGTACACTATCACTCTCTTCAGAGACACCAGAAGAGGGCATCAGATCCCATTACAGATGGTTGTGAGCCATCATGTGGTTGCTGGGAATTGAACTCAGGACCTCTGGAAGAGTCTGACAGTGCTCTCCAGCCCTGATCTTAAAGATTTTTTAAATATATGTGCTAACAAAGTGGGGATGATTTTAGAGATTTTTAAATTACACCCAATGAATCTACAAATCCTGAGACAAAGAGTTAAACAATGGTCTTAAAGTTGTTTGTTTTGTTTTGAGAGTAGAGAGCAAAGAAATCATAGAGATAAAAGATTTAAAAGTTGAAAGTAGAAAAAAACTTAGAGATAAGCACTTTTGGGGATGTAGAGTAGAGAAAGTTTAGATATAAGAGATGTGGGGATCATTTGTACAGTGTCAGACGTTGCTACCATATGAGAGAATTTGAAAATCAAGTGTGTCAATTGTCAGCCATGGATTGAACTGTACTGAGGCCAAGCCATGTGCAGTAGGTCAGGGCAGCTTTGATGACACCTCAGAGACTGAGGAGGACAGGAGTAAAGGTCACTACGAGTCTGCTAGAGGGAGGGCTCCAGTAAGCTCAGCAGGGAGCTGAGAGACAGGAGACCGGGCTTCCACAAGGGAAAAGGGTCACCGTTGGGAACTCCATGAAATCCTCCAAGGATTCTAGGGGAACACAAAGCAGGCAGCTCCTGAGCTGAGTCAACTCCTCCTGGGAGCTAAGAACGTATGGTAGGGAGGGAAAGGTAAATAACTGTCCTGGTGAAAAAATTAGCAATCCAGTTCATCCCTAAGTGGACTCACAGACTTGTCAGGGACCAATGCCTCCATTCACAGAGAAGAGGTATCCCTTTCTACATTGATGGCCCAGGAGGGCAAGAGGAGCTTTCTGGCACACCCGTGTGACTTTATAGCAGTAGTAGACAAAGCAGGCCGCTCTAGGGTGACACCCATGAGTGGAAGAGAGACATGGCTGAGGAGGTGGTCTGGGAGAGGCTTTTGGGTAAAGGGAGAGTTCCTACAGAGGGAGAGGTGTCCACATGATGGGCATAACAGACACCAGGAGCCATAGAGAAACTGAGTAGGTGAGGGGGATGGATGGTTAGAGCAGAGAGAAGAGTAGGACTATAGAATTTGTTGTCAAATATGGTGGGTGGCAGAAGCCAACGGAGACAAACAATCTATACATACCTTAGGAGCTCTAAGGGTTTCCATTATTGTGAACAGACACCGTGGCCAAGGCAACTCTTATAAAGAAAGCATTTAATTGGGGCTGGCTTGGAGGTTCAGAAGCTCAGTGTGTTATCATCAGGGCAGAAAGCTCCGCAGGCATGATGCTGGAGGAGCTGAGAGTTCTATGTCTTGATTCAAAGGCAGCCCGGAGAAGACCGTCTTCCAGGAAGCTAGGAGCAGGATCTCAAAGCCCACCCCACAGTGACACATTTCCTTCAACAAGGCCACTCCCTGGGCCAAGCATATTCAAACCCCACATTCCACTCCCTGGTCCCCATAGGCTTGTTCAAACACATGTGTCTATGGGGGCCATACCTAGTCATAGCATAATGTAAAATACATTTAGTCCAACTTCAAAAATCCCCAGTCTATCACAGTCTCCACTGTTTAAAAGTCCAAAGTTCAAAGTTTCTTCTGAGATTCATGCAATCTCTCAACTGTAACTTCTGAAAAAAACAAAACATAACAAAACAACAACAGAAAAAAACCAAAGAGCAGATCACATACTCCCAACATAATTTTTACCTTTTTTTCTTATACGTATGCATGTTTTGCCTATATGTGCACCATTTGTGTGTCTGGTATCCACAGAGGCCAGAGCAGAATGTTGGATCTCTGGAACTGGAGTTATGGATGAAATTTTCACCACTATGGGGATGCTGGAACTGAACCCAAGTCCTCTTGAAGGACAGCCTTCACCTCTGAAGCCATCTCTCCAACCACTCCCTTTGTACTCTGAAAATTTTTTACTTTTACTGAGTGACCCCATTTCTCTACCTTGTTTTTGTTTTTGTTTATTTTCTGTTTCCCATGTAACCTCCTCTGTTGCTAAGGCTTTCCATTAATTTGGCTTTTAATTTGGCTTACTGAATTTTTAATTTCCAGAATGATTTCAGTCTGCCTTTTTTTTAAGCTGTCTTATATATATATTGGTGTTTTGACTGCTTGTATGTGAGGGTGTCAGATCCCCGGGGGCTGGAGTTGTGAGCTGCCATGTAGATGCTGGGAATTGAACTCAGGTCATCTGGAATAGAGAAGGCAGTACTCTTAGCTACTGAGCCATCTTTTCAGCCCCTAGTTTGGTTTTTCCTAATTTTATTTTATTGAATCCTATTCTATTTTGGATTGATTTCCTTATTTTCTCTATTTGTTCTTATAGAGTACATTCATGTCTTCTTTGAGTTGTTTAAAAGAGTAATTTATAACTATGTCAAATTCTTCCAAATCATTTTCACTGGGAGCCACCAGCATGGGTTTGGTAATTTTTTTTGAGAAGGCATGTTATTTTGTGTGTGTTTCTGCTATGGGACTTACCCATTTGAGGTTAATTTTCTGGCTTTCCAGTGGAGTGTGCACTATATGGACTTGAGTCATGGGGCTAAGGTGTTCTCTTCTAAGGCGCTGGTATTTGGGACCAGAACTCTAGCCCTAGTTTCTTGAGGTCATGTACTGTCCTTGGTCACCTTTGGTCTCGTGTCTTGTCTGTAGCATATGCTGAGGCCGTGGAACTCCCTGTGCCTGTGCACCTTACTCTAGACCACCTCAGGCTTCCTCTATGGGTCTGCCACTTCCATGGCAAGTTTTGGAACATCCTGTAGGCCTTACTTGGGTTCTATACACTCTTCGTTGGGACTTCACTGGTTTTCAGACATCAGCTCAATTTTCCAGCCGGCATGCATCAGGGCAGCAGACGTAGTCAGGTGCCCCCTGAGGTAGTCATGTAGGTCTCCAGCCTCTGATCTGTCACCCTTGGCAATGGCGAAGTGTGGTACTTCCTGACCACACCCAGTGCATCGGGCCAGTAACTCTTATACTTTCTCTCTAGGTTGTACAGCTTGTAAGCACGGCTCCTTGGTTTTGCTGAATGGTCTTTAAATGAAAAATCTTGCTGGGCAGTGGTGGCGTACGCCTTTAATCCCAGCACTTGGGAGGCAGAGGCAGGTGAATTTCTGAGTTTGGGGCCAGCCTGGTCTACAAAATGAGTTCCAGGACAGTTAGAGCTATACAGAGAAACCCTGTCTCAAAAAAAAAAAAAAAAAAAATCTTTATTACAACCCTTAGTGCTGATATATAGATGTAATCTGCTTCTGTTGTTTTCTCAATGAACCTAACATATAAAATGGAAAAGAGCAGATACACCAAGAATTAGGTCTGTCCTCAGCAATTCTACAGTTGACAGAGCTACAAGAGGATGTAAGTCTACCAGACTATACATTATCCACGTGTAATCTGAGTTTGGTTTTATACCAGTGTCCTTGGCTATGCCCTCTGCAGGCACAAGAAATGGCTTCACAAAACAAAGTGAGACTTCACCATACTTTTCTGAAATGATTTATTTTATTTTATAAAATCTCAACCCAAACCAGGCAAACACAAACTCATGCTTTAGAAATAATGGGCTGACATTACACACAGGCTACTGAGTCTCTGCATTTTTATCAGGAAGATTAAGGCCATAAAATATGGAAAACTACTTGAGGTAAAAGATTTCAGAAACAAAACTAATAATACAGATAAATGCTACTTAAAACAGGTGGGAAGGCACATCTGCCGCTCAATGTGGCCAGCTGCCTGTTTCTGTGAATGTTTTACTGATACACAGTGGTACCCAGTTTTCTGCTGGCCAGAAACCTACTGACATTTTGGAGTGTGACATCATTTATTTTGGCGGCTGTGCTGTGCACCCCAGGACACGAAGGAGCATCTCTGGCCTCTGCCCACTAGACATAAGCAGCAGTCATCTTTAAAGTGACAAAAAGTGCCTGTGGACATTGGCAAATGTCTACTGGGGATGTGGCAGAAGTGGCTGAGAACCGTTGGCTTACATAGGAGGCACTTTCACTCGGCAAAGGCGGCATAAAAGCAGGCCCAACCTGAAATACTCACTGTCTGGCCCGCCATAAAACAACACTGGGTAACAATTTTGACAGAAACAGGAGCAAATGACAGATACTAGACTAAGACCACAAACAGCCTGTGTGTAATATGACCTCCTAGGCATGTTACAAAGCAAGACTGACAGCAATGTGCAATTCACAGAAACAAAGCTCAAATGACCCACAGGCCAGGGAGATGCTCCACCTCCCCAGCAGTCAAGGAAGTGCAAACAGAAGGCACATTTTCAGTCCTGGCTAATACAGCTGAGAACACACTGGTTCCCGCTGAGATGTTAGGTAAGCTCCACACAGAAACAATAAGGCACCACAGCCATTTTAGGTCTACTATGCTAAGGCAGGAATTAGCTGCTCTACAGAGGCAGAGGCAGCAACATGAGGTAATGCTTGTGTCCTGAACTCACATTGCTGATGGTGGAACTAACATTTGCTGGGAA
Source organism: Montemys delectorum (assembly GCA_019843815.1). Classification (NCBI taxonomy): domain Eukaryota; kingdom Metazoa; phylum Chordata; class Mammalia; order Rodentia; family Muridae; genus Montemys; species Montemys delectorum. The sequence continues at coordinate 37,216 of JADRCD010177476.1, forward strand.
AGAACAGGCTGTACGCACATGGCTTGTCTGTGTTGTGTGAGGTTGTTAGAACTGTGAGTAGTGACTAGAACGCCCTCCTTAGGGCATCACCACGAGAGAAAAGGAGAGAGGCTGCATCCCTGTGTGTGCACAATCCCACCCATAACCTGTTACCAAGACAAGTCTAAGCTTGAGTGTGCCTCTCGGCCAGAGAGACTGGCAGTGCAGCATCCACTATCAGCACTTAATAAACAGTGTACACACGTCATTTTCTAAATAAATCACTGCAGGGTATTTTTGGTTTCAGGTGCATCATGATGCATACACCTGGGAGAGGACATTCAAGTCTAAAAAAAATATGTATATAGGAGCAGAAAATTAACAAGCTATCATTCCAACTCTGAAATCAGTACTAAAACCACCGTCTAAAAAACTTTTATTAATTTATTTAATTCTTATAAAATGTGCAAATTCTCACCTTAGAATAGTTAGAAATTTTTAGATAGGTTTATTAAGTTAATATACCAGTGCAGATTAAAACTCACTTATCATTTTTCCCTTTTAAGAAGTATTTGGCTGGCTGGGGTGCTGGATCAGTCAGTAAAGCACCTGCTGTGCAAGTGTGAGGCCCTGACCTCCAACCACCACCCCACCCCACCCCAAAACCTACAGGAAAAAGGCCAGTGATATGTGCACCTGCATTTAATTCAATGCTAGGGAGACAGAGCTGAGCGGATCCCTGGGGTTTGCTGGCCAGTCGGCTGAGCAGTCCCAGGTCCTCATGAGACCCCTGCATCAGAAAACCAAAGTAGATGGCTCCTGAGGCAGGACCCCCTAGCCTGACCACTAGCCTCCACACGCGTGTGCACCCATGCCCACATGCTGCCTGAACTCTGTCATAATTGTTCTGCAGAAGCCTGTCTAGTAATTAGCAGCTCTCCCTCACAGAGGTGATGCTCTGTAGGGTGGGGCAGATGAGCTCCAGGAGACAGCAGACAGCTCTCAACGTGGATGCCTACAGACCAGGAGGAAGGGCAAGGAGCTCCACACGGCTCTGCTGTAAGTCCACACTCACTCATTAGCACTTCAACAACGCCCTCTGCAGAAGGCACCAGCTACTCATTCTCTGGGCTGCTGGGCACTACACGCTGCTATCACCACAAAGCCCTAGAAGGACAGTGGGCCGATAACTGACTGACTTCATTATAGACGCTGTCGCCCTTTCCACATTTGGTAACAGTGTTTGCTGCCTTCCCAGCTGTGAGTGCCTCATGTCCTGAAGAGGTAGAAGGGGTCTGAGCTGTCATGGGACTCTTGGGTTAGAGGGATGAGTGTAGCTCCTTCAGCAGCTTCTCCTTGGCTGTAACTTCATTCAAGAAAACAATACTTTTCCAGGATTTAAGATATACTATTAAAAGCAGGATATAAAAACACACTATCAAATGTTCTAAGGAAACATACTACATCTTCCTAAATTGAAGTTGAATATATATTTCAATAATATGGCTAGGAAAATACTTTGGAAAATAATGCTTCTCTATGTCAGATATGCTATAAAAGGCTGAATATAAACATCCCACGTTACTGAAACTGAATATATCTTTGTAAAAATATTTTTAAACACTAAATTTCCAAGTGTCATATATACTGTAAAGAGCTGAGTATTAATTTTCAGTGTCTGCATTTCTTCATCTGTAGGTCCAGGGAAAGGAGAGATCACGGTTCCATGGCACCACAATGTCAGTGACAATGTGTGTTCTATGGCAATCTCAGCCTCAGAAAGCAGGGCCTACGTGGTGGCACAGACGTGCTCCCTGCAGCTGGGAAGGCCACGGCCCTGGATCTCATGACTAAGCCCATGGCGGTCTCCTGCCCAGTCAATCAGACTCGAGACCAAGGGCACAGCCAGGAGAACCAGTCACGTTGCGGTGACACTGCAGGAGAATGGTTAACATCTATGGGCAGGTAGAACTTATGCTCTCTGCTCACTCAAGCCTTATTTCATAAGAGCTTCTTCATTTCCTGCACAACCCTGTGCATGTCTCATCTATTCCAAGGTTTAGTTTTGCTAAGTCTAACTTTGTTATTTCTTTGTGTGCTGGAGTTGAGTATCTATTTGCTCTCCTGTTACTTAGAACACTTACTGGGAATTACCAGGACTAGGTACTGTGACAGGTATAATAAATACAGAACCCTAGACCTTCCACCCCAGTGTAATGAATACAGAACCCTAGACCTTCCACCCCAGTGTAATGAATACAGAATCCTAGACCTTCCACCCCAGTGTTTACACAGGTGAAAGGAAGTTCACTTTTGTTCAGAGTATAGTTTCAGTCAGAGTGTACAAATTTCAATATATAGTGTAATTTATCCCTAATTAACCTTTAGATATAAATGTATTCACATAGGCACTTTAACATTTCCTATGGAGGCTTGGATCTTGGCTAAAGCTTTACTATTTTTCAGTTCTCTAGTGTACTGATCATGGCATGGCTTTTGTTTATGAAAGTTCTGAGACTGCAATGCATGTTGTCCAGGCTACCCCTGCCCCAACTCACTAGGTAGACCAGGATGGACTTGAATTCCTGTCCTGTTCCTATCTCCCAAATGCTGGGATTACAGGATCTATGAGCACCACACCTCGCTTAGGGAGGCTTTAGTAAGTTAGCCCAGCCCTTCTCATACCGACCTCACCACATTCCAATTTTGAGGCTTCTGACCAGCAGAAGGGTAAACTAGGAACGAAAGCTTTAAGTCTTTCTTCATATGAATTCTGTAACAGTCAAAGAGATGAGGTAAGATGTCCCTCCAGTTACTGGACATGTAAGGCTTTCCTCTTGTAAGACAGAAGTTCACAATTATGAAAACAAAGAAAGCAGCTATATTTGGCATAATTTTTTGTTTGTTTTTTTTTTTACTAGAGTCTCCAAGCTAGCCTCAACTTGTGATTTTCCTATCTTTGGCTTCCAGGTGCTTATATTACAGGCGTGTAGCAGCATGCCCGCTGCATCATCACAGGTGTGTAGCAGCATGCCCGCTGCATCATCACAGG